>JAQFVV010006664.1:464642-524004 GCA_028023455.1 Epiperipatus broadwayi | reverse complement strand
TTGATAGACGAAATTAAAAGCTTTTGTCCAGCACAATATATATATATATACTAATCATAGCCAATATTATAAATAATTAATCCAAATCATAACCATGAATCTAGCTACTTGAAGTTATCAAAAATCATATTAAAAAAAAACTTCATTTTGGTCATTAGAAAAAACCAATGACTTTCTTAAAAATCAGACAAAAAAAATCTCATTGACAGAACAATCTGCACAACGCTTGAGCAAAGAAATCATATTTGCAGTTCGAACAGAAAATTTGGCAGTGCTTAAAGTGAAATAGTAAAAAAAAATAACTTTTTGGATATTCAGTAAAGCTAAATTAAAGGCATATTGATTCAAACCTAGCCAATTAAGGAATTCTAAAGTGAAAATGTTCAAAATTAACTTTCACCTTCTCCAAAGTGTTTCCAACACCCATAGATTAAATTAACTTTAATTCAGGATATTTAATAGTAAAGATATTGCTTTTTGTTCACTCAATATCTTATATATATATATATATATATATATATATATATATATATATATATATATATATATATATATATATATATATATATATACCTATATATATAATAACAAAACTTAAATATATTCCAAACAACGGTAAATAATTTATAATATAATATAAATAAAAACTCAATATAAACTCATAAAGAAATATGTTCGATTATATTCACAATCATTTTCAACTCAACTTTCAAAATGGAATCATCTATTACCAACCGGAAACACATGTCGATTTAAATATCCCACAATTCATTAATCCTAACATTTGCTGACTGTCTCTTTATTATCGTACTTTTATACCTACTAATAAAAACTGCCTCTTTAATTTTTCTTTTTTCATTATCTCTCTCTTGGCCTAAAATTTTTATTTTATTTATATCAAAATTAAAATTACAATTTTTATCATGATCATAAAAAACAGATTCAATATATAACTTGACTTCATTACTATTATCATTACATATCTGTACATTTTTCAAAACTCTTTTATACAACAATTTATGTTCTTTAATTCTTTTCTCAATATTACATTTAGATTCCCCTACATATGATAAGTTACACCCACAAAAACATTGTATAAATTATATTACTCATGTTATCCTTTTCTAAGTTATCTTTTGAATTATTAACCATTCTATTTAAATTACCTGATCCATAAAAAGAAACATTATATATACCATTATAAACTTTTTTCATAAATTTTACTTATTATTATAAAAAGGCAAAGAAATCCACTTCTTACTCTTAATTTCTTTCATCACCAGTATTTCTATTAATTTTCTTACTAAATTGACAAACCACTTGATGAATTTCTTTTAGATTATAACCTACACTTAATAATTCACTTACATAATTTTCAATATTTTTTTTTTATCACATGCATATTTACACAAAATATCATTTCTATACAAAAAAGACCTAAAACCAGCCATTTTATAATTATGTGGCACTTTAGATAAATAGGCATATACCCTCTTGTTTCAATAGGTTTAATAAACAATTTATAGTCAATCATATTATTGTTCCTTGAAATTATCAAATCTAAATGTTTAATACTGTTATTATATTCTTTCTCCATAGTCCAGTTCAGACCTTTTAATTTATTATATTCATAAAAATTTTTATCAATCATTTCTCAAGAAGCACATACAAAAACATCATCCACATATCTTGTATGTATCTTAATATTTCACATAAATATATATTTTTTTAAAATTTTCTCTTCATATTATGACAAAACAAAAACTGCATAAGTGTGCAACCATTGGTAATTCCATTGGCCATCCTTTACTCATCTTATAAAATTTACCATTAAAGGATGCAACAATATTTTGTTCAATAAAATTTAAAGCCTTCATCAGAAAACATATTAATTGATTATCCATTTTCTTCTCCAATAAAGCTTGATGAATTATCTTAATTGAATCAACTCTATCAATAGATCCATACATCTCAGAAACATCCAATGACACTAAAACATCATCACAGTCCAAACTTAAATCTTTAATTTTTTTCAACAAAATCAAATGATGATGTTATACAATATTTTCCAAATCCAAGTAAATCCTGTAAAATTTTAGCTATATATTTACTAGTCTTATACATAAAAGACCCTCCAAAATCCAAAATTATTCTAAGTGGATAACCTTCTTTATGTAATTTTACATTAGCAAATACATATGGACAAATAGCACTTGAAGAATGTAATGAATAGTACACATTATCATTTATTCCTTTATTCTTTGCCTTTAATAAAATGTTATTAATAAATTTCATTCTTTCTGAATCAACATTATATTTATCAATCAATTCAAAATTTATTTTTTCCATTTGTAAAATAACTCCTTGAACATATTCATTATTTGAAATCAAGCACATCCGTAAACCTTTGTCTTCCTTTAAGCAAATCAATTTATCTTTCATTAATTGCTTTTTAAGTAATCCAATAACTCTTTTCCCTGAATTATCATACTTATTAGAATTTTGTAAATTAACATCCTTAACAATTTTATTAAACTCCTCTGCAGTCATTAATTTTCCATCATAAGAATTTTGAACTGATGATATAATCTCCAGTTTATAGTCATCAACTATATCACCCACATATTTAGAACCAAATCCTAATACGTATTTTTGTATTAATTTCAAATCACATGACTATAAATTGACATAATTTACACTTTGATCAATCTTTGAATATTTTTTCTCAAATAAAAAATTAGTCTTATTATCAAATTTCTTCTTTTCTTTAATATAAAATCTATCATAATAATTTTGACACATCTTTTTAAATTCAAAACAATATTCAAAATTATTCAATCCAATAAAATGATTAATAACCTTTAAATACTTCCGATTATTAAACAAATCTTGCTTATTTCTTGTAATAATTTCAAGCAAAATATTACGTTTCCCCCCATTTATTATTTTAAAGCAGCGAAATTCGTGAATATTTTAAATAACTTACAATCTTTTAAAAATTCCAATGGAGATTTCGTTTTAATAATCTTTAAACACATCTTCTTCCATTCTTTAAACCCATGATCTTATTGAGATGTATGGATCCATATTGATAGAATTTTTATTAATATAAGATAATTAACAAGGTCTTATCTGGAGAGAGAAAGAATATAATAACAGTATTACATATTTAGATTTGATGATTTCAAAGAACAATAATATGATTGACTATAAATTGTTTATTAAACCTATTGAAACTAGAGGGTGTATTTCCTATTTATCTAAAGTGCCACATAATTATAAAATGGCTGGTTTTAGGTCTTTTTTTTTATATAAATAATATTTTGTGTCAATATGCATGTGACAAAAAGAAAAAAATATTGAAAATAATGTAAGTGAATTATTAAGTGTAGGTTATAATATAAAAGAAATTTATCAAGTGGTTTGTCAATTTTGTAAGAAAATTAATAGGAATACTGGTGCTGAAAAAAAATTAATAGTAAGAAGTGGATTTCTTTGCCTTTTTATAATAATAATCAAGTAAAATTTATGAAAAAAGTTTATAATAGTAAATATAATGTTTCATTTTATGGATCGGGTAATTTAAATAGAATGGTTAATAATTAAAAAGATAAGTTAGAAAAAGATAACTGGTAATATAATTTATAGAATTTTTTGTGGGTGTAACTTATCATATGTAGGGGAATCTAGATGTAATATTGAGAAAAGAATTAAAGAACATAAATTGTAGTATAAAAGAGTTTTGAAAAATGTACATATATGTAATGATAATAATAATGAAGTCAAGTTATATACTGAATCTGGTTTTTTTTTTTATGATCGTGATAGGAATTGTAATTTTAAATTTGATTTTGATATAAACAAAATAAATATTTTAGGCCAAGGGAGAGACAATGAAAAAAGAAAAATTAAAGAGGCAGTTTGTATTAGTAGGTATAAAAATACGATAATAAACAGACAGTCAGCAAATGTTAGAATTAATAAATTGTGGGATATTTAAATCGACATGTGTTTCCATTTGGTAATAGATGATTCCATTTTGAAAGTTGAGTTGAAAATGATTATGAATATAATCGAAAATATTTCTTTATGCGTTTTTATTGAGTTTTTATTTATATTGTATTATAAATTGTTTACCATTGTTTGGAATATATTTAAGTTTTGTTATTGTATTATTGTCATTAGCAGACATTTATTTTGTTTTATATATATATAGCTACACATTATATCATGCATTTCTAATTGTGAAGTGACATTGGGAGAAAAAAGTCATCACCCATTGTAACAGTCAGAAAACATGTGACTCGTAAACATAGTGCAGAATTCAACCACCACACAGAACAGCAGCACCATCTAGGTAGCGAAGCCACCTGTGGTACTGAGTTCGAACATAGTTTATCGGTTCCACAATACAATCCATGAAACAACGCATCTGATGTGACATTAGTAAATATTTCTTTAGGCACAGTGGTCAGGGATATGCAAGAGATTCATGATTTTATTTTCGAGTTAGCCAATAATCAAACTAATATTAATTAAACTATCATATTTAAGTAATCGAGGAAATATTATATAGAATGGGTATCCAATAAATGAAATGTAACTGCAGATGTATAGTTTAAAATTATTTATTAACACATTTTAATAAGATCATTTACTAATAATATTTTATGGATTAAAAGCTTCAGTAGTGGGATTTGCGACATGATTATATTTTAAAGAATACATTTATTTATTTGTTTACAAAAGGAATTCATTTGTTTGAAGGCGTAACCTAGCTACCTTAAATTCTCGAGTAAGTATTTCTAATGCATGCCTGGAGGGATTTATACCTTTGCAATGCAAGAGTCTAAAGTAAGATTTAAGAGTAGTGGCGGACATATATTTATTTAATTAAAATATTTATTTTATGACTAAGGGCAAACATTTATTTGAGAGTGAATTATGAAGATAATGCAGAGGTGGAGTGATATATAGATTAATAAAATTAAGTAAAGGAACGTGGTACGCTTTAGAAAGGTGATATAAAATGGCAGTATATCGAAACTGCAATGCCGTGAATGAGTTTATAAGAATGTCGGGCTGGTCTCTGCCATCGGCCCGACAAAGTAAGGTGTCACATAAGCATAACCAGAGACAAGTGGTCCATGTTGCAGTTTGCTAGCTGGCTGCATGACATTGTCAAGTCCTACGGGAGCACCCATTATGTCCACTTGTGTAGGATGACTGGGGTTAATTTCAACCCTGAAGAATGTGGAAGTTTCACGGTGGAATGGTTCATCGCATCTCTAAAACGTAGCACATGTATAATGTATAAATGATTATGATAAGATTTAAATAGATTTCTAACTTGGCCCTACATTATCAACATTTACTAAAGAATGTTGGCCACTCTCAAAGAAATGTAATTTGATGGAATTATTCATTAAGATTTAATAAATACAAAACATACCTAAACTGGGAATGATTACAACTAATATGCCAGCCATTTGCGAAGTAGTAGACCCTGCATTACAATAAATGATGCCTTGAATGCGTGTTGATTTATATGAAAGTTAAGTTATTTATGAAAGTAAATATTATTGAAAATTTGACACGCATTCACTGTTTCAAGCGATCATAGATTTAAACTTTGAAAATAGAGACAGTTATGAGCATGCAATAATTAAATAATAAATATAGATAAAATGTAGATTTTAGAAATACGCACCCAAGAAAGATAGAATGAGGTAAGCTAGATTATTAGAGAAATTTACACATTAAGTTAATTATTCAGTTTTAGTTATACATATGGTAGTTTTTACATTTTATAATTTAGATAAGTAGTATGAAGAAGAGATATAGCATATTATTAGAGTACTCTAGAGTTTAAATGCAGACAGGTACCTGTTTTATAAGAAGTTTTCTGATTCCATTAGTTTAGTAGAAAAAGGTTCATGATTAGCAGTTCTTTCTTGTATTTAGGCGTTTCATTTATTTTAACAGCAGCAGCAGCTTTCTCATTTATTTCAGGCAGCAGATCTTCATGGTGAATTTATAATGGGCAATGGAAAGTTCGGCATCCAATAGGCCATCTCCTGATGGAGAATAATCTAGGTGCTTTTACTCAGTCATATCTTGGCAGGAACAATTTATTTTTATATTTTGGAGACTCTCAGTGATCGAGAGCAGAGCTAAAGTTTAAGTGCATGTCTCCAGCAAGTCTAAGATGGCCTCTTTTCTTATCTTGATCTTTCACATTTTTGTTAAGGTATTTTTAGGTTCTACTTAATCTTCCCTGAGGATAATCAATGCATTTTGTTGGTTTTAATTATAAAGAAAGCTGCCATTCTATTGTTTACATTTTACATTTACTAATTACATTTTGGGGAATTTTTCTTTAATTAATCTATTATCTATCACTGACTGATGCTTTTAAATTTCAAAGACAAAAAGGGAAAAAAAGATTATTTTAACTTTTAATTAAATATTACATCAGATTTTTTTAGAATTATTATGAAACGAAATTTGAACAAAGCAATAAATACGAACTTTATAATCCAAAATAAATGATTAAAATTATACCAAATTATATAACTAAAAGAAATCTAAATTATATTATTTTATCCCTATTTATTGCCTTTAATTTAAGATCGAAATGTGTGTGTGTTTATGCTTAATTCTACATATATTTATACATTTTTAATATTGCTACACACACAATTCAATACCAAAAAGTTTAAATTTGGGCAGGATAGACCGGTCAGTGAGAGATGACAAAAAAAGGTGAAACTTAAGATTCAAATACGAATCTTACTGTTTCACCATGGAGCTGTAACTGCCAAAACCTAAAGTTAATTCAACCTAGCATTTATTATCTATTATGTGAAGCACCAACTCTATTATTGAAAAATGAAGAGATAAATTCTACATCTCAAAGCAGGCCATATTAAGAGAGAAATTATAAGTGATATAATGGATGTTGTAGAACACCCAAACTCTATCACCTATAATCTATCACCTATAATCTGTAACACAATTTTAATCTTTTATTAGGACATATTCTTTATGGACCCTCAAGTTATCTTTAGGTTGATGTCATAAGGTTTTTATTTTATGTATATTATTTTGTTTATCTCTTTCCTTTATTACAGATTGAAGAAGGGCATAAGTTATTAATACATCTTAGAAGGAATTAGTATTATTAGTCTTATTTTAAATTGAAGTAAAATATAGATTCAGACATAAAATTGTTTGCACATAGATTTGACCATTACCAAAGGGAATGTAAGATTTTACTCTAATATATATCAATTGCCAACACTTGTGTAGTGACATCGTTATTTATGTTTTTTTATTACTAATCTTTTAATTATTTGCTTTTTGTTTTTAGTGTTTGGTTAGCAATAGTAACCAAACATAAAAGAAGATGGATTCCATGTTATCACCATATGATTGCTATGAACCAACCAATAAAATTATTGAAGATAATAAATTATGAATTTTAGTAAAATAAATTAGCAAGCAAGCATAACTTAAATAACCATAAGTTATTATTGAATTTTCCTTTGTGTTAATATTGACATCAAATGATTATTTTTTAAAAGGAACAAGAAGTTGGACTCATAATTATAAATAATAATGATCAAAGAATACTCATCAGTATTTAAATAAATTATTTATTTTTGTTATAACTTTATTACCAAATTTATGCTAACAATAAATATATTTGTTAAATATATAATTTTAAATTAAAGACTATCAATTTGTATTTATTATATTCAATTCTCAATGTGTCATATATTCTCACACACCCATATATTCTCACACACATATGTTTGCAGATATGAGCAAATTTTTCCTAAATTCGAAATTTGGCAATAACAGAAACGAAAAGATAAACGTAATGAGATGAGTATATGAGCATATTTTGAACATGTTTGTGTATTAATTACATCATCTTCTAGGAATGAGATTGCAGTAGTCATATATATTTAGAAATCCACTTTGATGACTTAGCAGCTATTCTACTGTCATATAATGTCAGGACCCACTCTATAGCAATATATATATATATATATATATATATATATATATATATTGCAATAAAAAGAGTAGAACATTAAATGTCTTTGATTATACATCACAATATACTGTTAATTCAAGTAAATATAATAACTGATGAACTTAATTTGTAGATTATCTATGAACTAGTAGCTATAATGATTGTTGCTTTATTACTTAAACTAATTGTAACATTAATAGACGAAACAGATTTTAATAACAAAACATTCACATTCCATTACTTTAGATCAATGCTATTTATGAAAAGGAATTCGAATAACAAATCTTTTAACTCCCTAGTTTATACAATATAGGACAAGAGCAGTTCTCTACTTACTATGAGCTTGATTAATCATTGCTAAAATATATAATCATTGAACTGACGTTATATACACACACCATATCAATATATATATATTCTACAGAACACTCCATCTATTCCGATACAGGGGGCGCCACCAGACCACTATGTGTCTGGAAAATTTGTTTACTGTGATCAGAATAGATGATGATGATGGTTTGTGCCGACTAGACTCAGGGAGAAACAAAAGACCTTAAATTGAGCACAAAGACAAACGTCAGCCAAATTAAGTTTAAACATATTTAATAACATTTTATTCAGAGAAGAATAACTTATAAGAAAAGTTTATAATTTATTAACACAATAAATAGGATTAACTCAGGCATGTACCAGAAATACTTAAGGTAAAGCTATGACAGACCGACTGATCTTCTAATAAACAAATGATAAAAGAGAGGATGTAAATTTCATTCAGCAAAGGATTCACCCAAACATTGGTTCTCACTTTCAGATAGTTAAACCATATGCCCTTGAAACAGATCAAAGAAATTCAGTGCCGATGAGCTTTTCGAGGTCCAAAAATTGGTCAGACCCCGAATGTCCTTATATCGGTATGAGCTCCACCTATTACTACGTTTAAAATAACGGTGATTGATCCACCTCATGAACAACTGAAAAATATGCTTGAAATGGAGTAAAACAATTAAAATTGGTCAATCCCAGCCAAACGATTGGCAAAAATTACTTTAAAATTAATAATTAAAGTCTCAATAAGGGACAAGTAAATAATTAGAAAAACAGTTATGTCTGCCCCAGCATTTAAAGAAAATAAACTTACAAACAAATTCTGAGTACATGCTCTGATAAATTTAAAGCACACATAATTAATACAAAAAGAAATCTATCGGAGAGTGCACATGAGTACGAAAGATTAAAAGTTTAAATACTCCAGCAAAATGAAAGTATTGCTCACCTGTAATTTAAAGAGGGATATATTTTATCTTCCTGCTGATGACTTATAAAATTTCAAAGAAAAACAATTCTAATTTCTGCCCTCAGAGATAGAAGAAACGAAATCCCCACCTGCGGAAAATTAGACAATAAAGACGTCAGCCAAAAGATTTTGGAGGTTTAGCAATAGGGAAAACATAGAGCTTAAAATTAATTATTGAATCTTAACATAATTACAGGTAAGCATTTAAAAGGCATGACTGCTTAAGCATTTATAAAAATACATAAAAATAGAAAACTCACTCGTCACTCTCCAATAAACAAAAATTGAAAGCAACTTGGAATCTTAAAACTAAGATTCCAAGACATATTACAAAATATTAGAAATCACAGCAAATATTAAATATGAGGCTATATAAATTACTTAAGCTTATGAATACATATTTATGATGAGACTGAGTGGAGATTGAATGAGAATTAATTTACCCTGGGAAGAATAATAAAAGAAAATAATTACCTTTCGGTAAATGCAATGTTCACATAGAGTGTGCACTATTATTTTAGTTGATTTGAAGTTCTTAGACAGCAGCAAGGTATATGTAACGAGGTTCCAGCTTCTTGTAGGTGTTCAAGGCTTTACTGGAGCAAATTTGGAAGTCAGGGATCCAACTTTTGTTGAGTTAGCAAGCCATTCGGGTGGTGGTAACACATATAGAATTTTTCATCTTGTTGCAAGCTAAAGGATTTAAATAACAGCGAATTTCCTTTAAGAATTTAAATGTCCACTGAGATAAACTTTCACTTGAGGAACAGCTTGTCTAGTGACGAATAATGAATTAACTGACAGTCCAAATTTTCGGGGCTATTTATACATTGCTCCATTTCCCGCGAAACACTTTTCTTGTTGTCCAATTTCTACGCCTTAGGCAGGGCAAATATTAAGCTCCTGCTCAATCTAATCTAGGAATTCTACCCAGGGAATATTGAAATGAAAACAAATACATAAAAATCAAATCTTCGCTATTAAAATAAAAGCCACAGGAATGTAATTAGCTAGGTTGCGTATTTTTAATTAATTGATTTAAAGTAAAAACAAGCGGTATATGAAAACTATTTTAAAATAAATCGATAAACATTGAAATGAAGCGTTTTACATATAAATGCTTGTGTATTTTGATACACATATTCTTTTTTAAATAATAATAAAATTTAAACATTAAACGTTTAATGAAAATTAAAAGCTTAATAAATATTTTTGGTAATAACACCTTTGAAACAAATTTCAATTCAGTTCAACTGCCTCAAAATGTGATAAAAAAAACATTCCTGTAACTTTTTTTTTTAATTAGAAACACTTTAAAATTATTCTTAGAAATTCAGCCGAACGTTTGCCTTGTACTCAGAAAAACAAGCCCATATTTCATTTTAATCAACCTTTCTCCATTCTCGTAATTCATTAACAAAATCTTTTTTTATTTTTATTAAAAAAAATCTGTCTGATTGCTAAATGCTGAACCCTTAACTTTTGTCTGGTGGTTCTTTTACTCCGCTTACTAACTTACTGAAATAAGTTCTTTTCCCTCTCTTATATTTTCTTAGCTTATACAAACTTCTCTTGTCTCTTTCTCATTCTGTTCTATTTTCTAGCTCATATAATAGAAAACTGTTTTGCTGAGCAAAACACCTTTCTAATAAGTGTCCCATTTTATTACTCATACTATCAGCATTAGTATACAGAAAGAATTTATGGTCTACAAACTTTTTGAATGTTTGACCTAAGATCCTTCAATATATGGCTTCTATTTCAACCTTAAAATCATATTTCTTAATCTTTTTATTAATTCTTTTCTTCTTTTCAAACTCATATTCAACACAAACAGTTATTGAAACGAATTTATTTTTAGTTTCACGCGGAAACTCTTGTACTTGCTTTACTGTCTTTATCTTATAACTTTCTTCCATTTTTATATCTACATTTGCTAGATTTTCCATCATACTTTCTATCTGTACTTCATCTGTGCTTATTTCTAACTTTATTTCCACCTTCTCTGTCCTATCACTATCCTGTGCTACTTCAACTTCTATATTTTTTATGACCTCACCTTTTTCTACTTTTTGAGTTTCTTCTAGTTCTCCCATTATTTGTCGTATCATTTCTTTCATTTCCATAATCGTTTCTTCCTTTATAGCCTGCTGGCCCTGTTTAACTTCACTAATTTCTTTCTTCATTGCCTGTTGGACCTGCTTAATTTTCTCCTTTATTTCCGCTTTAAACTCTGCCATCATTGCTTGCTGACTTTTCTTGAATTCACTCATATCCTCCTTCATTTCTATTACCAACTTCATCAACATCTTCATCATCATCTGTGACTCACTTTCTTCTTTTTTTACAATTTGAGGGTTTTTAAATGAGACAGGGCTTTCTTCTACACATGCCGCCCTGTCGCTTTCTTCGTTGACATCCATTTTTACACAAAGATTAAATTCGCAATACTAACTTTTTTTTTAAAAAAAAAATCTAACCTCTAAAAGCCAATAAAATGCTATAAATTATTTCATAACAAAGACGAACTATTTTTAACTCTTCAAAAAAATACCACACACAAACTTTTTAGAAAATACTCTTTACTGTTTATAACTTATTTCATTAAAAAGAAGACAGACTATATTTAACTCTTCAAATAAAATTACTCCGACAGATTTTTTTGAAAATACGCTTTCTAAGTTTCTAAATTATTTCATTAAAAGGAAGATGAACCCCATTCTACCAAACTGCTCCAAAATACATGCAATAATTAACAAAACCAAACCTCCACCTACTAAATCTTGCCTCTTATACCTGAAATCTTTCTCAATTGCCTAAACAAAATCTCACATGGGTTTGAACTCGAAGCCTCATGTTGGGTGCCAAAAATTATATCCTATCTACCGGACACTCCAATCATTCTGATACAGAGGGTGCCACCAGACCACTACATGTCTGGAAAATTTGTTTACTGTGATCAGAATACATGATCATGATGGTTTGCACCGACTAGACTCAGGGAGAAACAAGAGACCTTAAATTGTTCAGATAATTGAGACAAAAGCACAAAGACAAACGTCAGCCAAATTAAGTTTAAACATATTTAATAACATTTTATTCAGAGAAGAATAACTTATAAGAAAAGGTTATAATTTATTAACACAATAAATAGGATTAACTCAGGCGTGTACCAGAAATACTTAAGGTAAATCTATGACAGACCGACTGATCTTCTAATAAACGATTGATAAAAGGGAGGATGTAAATTTCATTCAGCAAAGGATTCACCCAAACATTGGTTCTCACTTTCAGATACTTAAACCATATGCCCTTGAAACAGATCAAAGAAATCTAGCGCCGATGAGCTTTTCGAAGTCCAAAAATTGGTCAGACCCCGAATGTGCTTATATTGGTATGAGCTCCACCTATTACTACGTTTAAAATAATGGTGATTGATCCACCTCATGAACAACTGAAAAATATGCTTGAAACGGAGTAAAACAATTAAAATTGGTGAATCCCAGCCAAACGATTGGCGAAAATTACTTTAAAATTAATAATTAAAGTCTCAATAAGGGACAAGTAAATAATTAGAAAAACAGTTATGTCTGCCCCAGCATTTAAAGAAAATAAACTTACAAACAAATTCTGAGTACACGCTCTGATAAATTTAAAGCACACATAATAAATACAAAAAAAATTTATCGGAGAGTGCACATGAGTACGAAAGATTAAAAGTTTAAATACTCCAGCAGAATGATAGTATTGCTCACCTGTAATTTAAAGAAAGATATATTTTATCTTCCTGCTGACGACTTATAAAATTACAAAGAAAAACAATTCTAATTTCCGTCTTCAGAGATAGAAGAAACGAAATCCCCACCTGCAGAAAATTAGACAATAAAGACGTCAGCCAAAAGATTTTGGAGGTTTAGCAATAGGGCAAACATAGAGTTTAAAATTAATTATTGAATCGCAACATAATTACAGGTAAGCATTTAAAAGGCATGACTGCCAAAGCATTTATAAAAATACATAAAAATAGAAAACTCACTCGTCACTCTCCAATAAACAAAAATTGAAAGCAACTTGGAATCTTAAAACTAAGATTCCAAGACATATTACAAAATATTAGAAATCACAGCAAATATTAAATATGAGGCTATATAAATTACTTAAGCTTATGAATACATATTTATGATTAGACTGAGCAGAGATTTAATGAGAATTAATTTACCCTGGGAATAATAATAAAAGAAAATAATTACCTTTCGGTAAATGTAATGTTCATGTAGAGTGTGCACTATTATTTTAGTTGATTTCAAGTTTTTAGACAGTGGCAAGGTAGATGTAACAAGGTTCCGGCTTCTTGTAGGTGTTCAAGGCATTACTGGAGCAAATTTGGAAGTCAAGGATTCATCTTTTGTTGAGTTAGCAAGCCATTCGGTTTGTGGTAACACGTATAGATTTTTTCATCTTGTTGCAAGCAAAAGGATTTAAATAACAGCAAATTTCCTTTAAGAATTTAAATGTCCATTGAGATAAACTTTCACTTGAGGAACAGCTTGTCTAGTGACGAATAATGAATTAACTGACACTCCAAATTTTCAGGGCTATTTATACGTTGCTCCATTTCCCGCGAAACACTTTCCTTGTTGTCCAATTTCTACGCCTTAGGCAGAGCAAATATTAATCTCCTGCTCAATGTAATCTAGGAATTCTACCAAGGGAATATTGAAATGAAAACAACTACATAAAAATCAATTCTCCGCTATTAAAATAAAAGCCACAGGAATGTAATTAGCTAGGTTGCTTGTTTTTAATTAATTGATTTAAAGTAAAAACAAGCGGTATATGAAAACTATTTTAAAATAGATCGATAAACATTGAAATGAAGTGTTTTACATATAAATGCTTGTGTATTTTGATACACATATTCTTTTTTAAATAATAATAAAATTTAAACATTAAATGTTTAATGAAAATTAAAAGCTTAATAAATATTTTTGGTAATAACACCTTTGAAATGAATTTCAATTCGGTTCAATATATATATATATATATATATATATGTTTAAGCAAATTGACACAAGTTCTAAATCTTAGGCTGATTTGAATTTCAAATTTTTAGTTTCTGCATGCACAACTGCTTTTATTTCAACTAAATTTCAATGTTGAATAATAAAAGTAAATACAAAAAAAAATATTTATTGGATTGGAGAATTAAATGCATCTGGTAATTAGTCAAGATAAGAGATTCCATTGAGAAGTTGCTCTTGAAAAATCAATTCTCCAACTGACATTATTTTTATTATAGGCCTAATTTAAAAATATTCGTTTTTCCAATTGCGGGCTCTAAAATATGACAAAGATCTAATTTTGTGACTCCTGTTTTACATCATATTATCTGATCTTCAATGTTGAATAATAAAAGCAAATACAAAAAAAAATCTTTATTGGATTGGAGAATTAAATGCATCTGGTAATTAGTCAAGATAAGAGATTCCATTGAGAAGTTGCTCTTGAAAAATCAATTCTCCAACTGACATTATTTTTATTATAGGCCTAATTTAAAAATATTCGTTTTTCCAATTGCGGGCTCTAAAATATGACAAAGATCTAATTTTGTGACTCCTGTTTTACATCATATTATCTGATCTACTTTTTTTGTGGTTGTTGAAATATTTTCAGAATTTTTTTGAGTTTATGGTCAAGACATTTCAATTAATACTTATGAATATTTTGGATATTTCTAAAAACATCATATTTATTAGATATGAATTAAGATGGTGGTTATTGATAAAAAGTTCTATGGTCAATTGATTTGCCTACTATCTCTAACTCGTATACAGTTTACTTATTCAGAACAAATAAGTGATGTTGGAACTTAAATATTTGCTTACCCATTTCAAGAATAATTGAATACCTATTATAAAATTAAACTCATTAAGAGTGTGGTTATGTTTCTTGGAGTATTTTATATATAAAAAGATTTTAAATAGATAATTATAGAAAAAAAGCCTACCAACTAGATGCATAAAAAGTGTTAAAAAATGAATGTGCACTAAGACAGTCAAATTTCTATTAGTGAAAAACTATATCCTCTACATAAACATGAATAATCACTCATTTTACAATTAATAGCAATGCTAATTATTATCAAGTAAACTGAAAATTTCCTAGACTATTGAAGTTTAGAAATAGATTCAAGTTTTATTCAAATTTAAACCTGATGCATTGTATATTAGACAAATATATTAACATCTTTTCTTTAAAATCATTCATGAATATAAATAGATTTAGATATACAAATAAATGTAAATGCATCTGCGTATTCTAATTAATGAATATCATTTCCATAATGCAATTATTATGATACCATTCTCATAAAGATAGGAACTGATTTCTATCTGATTTTAATAGCGTGTGGAGGGATTTAATCATAGACATAAGACTAAGGACATGAAAAAGATGTATGTTCCATAAGATACACATGATACTACAGAAATATTATTCATTAAGTGAACTGAACAATGATAAAGATATGAGTAAGAGATTGTGATCTGAGCCAACTGATGAGTGCTAGTTTTGCATCTTGGGATCATAAATCTTTTTCTCATGTCTTTTATCACATGCTTATGACTACATCCCACCACAAGATGTTAAAAGTGGATAGAAAGGCATTCCCTATCTTGTGTTAGTAGGACGGAAATATTCATTATGTAGATAATCTTTAGTCTAATGAATGACTAATAAAAATTATTAATATTGTAATTAATGTGTTCCCTTTTAATATTCAATTTATTTACAGCCCGCTGTTTAGAATCATACGATCCTGTAAAAATAAATGGTACCAATACCATTTCTTGCCAGACTAATTCTGATTGTGAGAAAGATCAAGACTGTTATAATAATACATGCAGTTACAAATCAATTGGGTGTGTTGGATGAAGATTTTGTATTAACAATAATGATAGTAATAAATGATATATTATTATACTCTTATTTGTTTTTGTTTAATTTAAAATATTTATACTTTTATCAGATAATTTTATTTCTTTAAAAATTTGATCCGTAATGTTATCAGAATATTCATATCCCTACATATAAATTTCATAAAAAAGTTTTTATTTGGATTAAAAAGTTAAATTAAATAAATAAATAAAAAATATTCCAACAATTTTATATGTGAATATTTATAAAGAAAATAAATTGGATAAAGAAAAGGAAATGAATTTGAATGATTTAAAAAATTTAACTAATTAAGACTTTATAAGTTGGTAGACGTTGAATTAGGAGAAAGAAGAAGAGAAAAGAGATTACAATAATGTAGAATAATGTTAAAGATCAAAATACATTATTTTTATGAATGACAGTGTTATTATAAATGCATGATATTTTTTTATTATATTATAAAATATCTGCAAGTACAATTATTTAGTTTTGGCATTAGACCATATCCTTCTTAATTTTCCAAACATAAAATAAATTTATTATATAAAAAAACCAAAGGTATTTACCTGATATTAGCATTTATTTGATCTTTCAAAGATACTTGTATTTTTTTTGACAAAAAAGTTTTAATTAGATTTGTTTACATTTTTTCTTTTGTCACATATAAAATTTAATGTTAAATACAATAAAACCATAACAACAAAATATTTCAACATTATACAGAAGTTAGAAGTATAAGTCCAAGGCTAGAGACTGCATGTGGATAACAGCAATGACATATATACATAAATTCTTTAATTTCTAAATGAAGCAAGTGGGTCATGTTATAGTTTTGAAGATTGAGAGAGAATTGACCGTGTTTCTACGTATACTTTGTATCCAGCAACTTTTTTATCTCTTTTCCTTATTATTTCAAGATTATTTCTAAATGCATTTGAGTGCACTCTTGGGTTGTTATTGTAAACAAATATGGATCTTGTACACCATATTGCATATAGAATAAAAATACTGGCACATACATGTGAAAAAAGCCTTCACCATAATTTTCAAAGAGATAATTAATATTTATATCTTTATTCTTAAATATAGTTAGTATTTCAGTCCTGATCTTATCAAGACTAGGACAAGAGAGAAAAATGTGAGATTGTGTTTCTGATTCCTTTTTGCAAAGGTTAAATAATCTTTGTACATCTTTGTAAAAAAATCTCCAAGTTCATTTTTAACTTTCAAGTGACCAGTATCTAAATTCATGGGTAGTTATTTATTTGTCAATATAAGTCTGGATTTTCATGATAATGTGAAGCTAGATAAATAATGAATATACTTCCCAATAGTGCAATTTATTTTTTGGAAAAAAATAAACAAAATTCTATATTTTATAAAATAAATTTCAAGATAAGCACATGCTGAAATGATGTTAAGTGATTTTTAGATTCTAAACATGTTTATTCAATGCATCCCAAGGTTGTTTTGTGATAATAGATATTGAAACATTCTGATTGAGATTGCCATAACCTGTTTACCCCAGAGAAGTTTTTTTAATTGTATAGGCATAGTTAATAAATTTCTTAGTGTAATGGTCAAATTTTATACTTTCACGTAATAGAACCTGGAATCCAGACAAAGAGACCAAAGCCAAACAGACCAGGATTGTGACATCCTGAATCTGACCATGCTTCAACTTGTTTGGCAGTATTTTATGACTCAAGACCCTATGAATGACCACACTTGAAGTTGTACATAATATACAACCTTTCATGGCCAGAATAGGGTAAGGAAAAACATGAGACTCAGGACTTAAAATTATATTAACTAATTTAATTGCTACCAGTACAAATCAAAGAGAACATTTATAAATGTAATTAATGCATAAATAGTTCTATCATATATAATTAATGAAGACTGAATTGGATTAAATGGGAATGAGAAATCACACAAAACCAAAATAAATTTAACATATATTTATTAAATAATAGACCCTTAATTAATGTGGGAAAAACATGGAGGCTTTATAATATGAGGATCTGACATTTCTTCTCATTAAATCTTTAATTATTAATATGAATTTACATGTTTAAAGAATTATTAAGCAGTGCCTACATTAGGTTATGCCACATCCTATTGAATAAGGTAGCTACTATTATAAAATGCTGTACTAGTTTTAGGCAAAATATTTATGGTAACATTTAATAAATTAGTAAATCATGAGCATATAAACCAGCTCAGGGTTGAGATTGAACCGAGAAACTAAAGATAGAAGTTTCAGTTTATACTGAATAGTTAAATTATAAGACTCAGAATTGGCTACACAAGGTGACTGACTGCTACAACACTGGCAAATTATGATAACAGAGTGCCCTGTGGATAGATTGAAGTCAAGGTTTTCGTGACCAACACCAGTATCCTGGGACTGAGCATCATGCTGTGAAACGGTTGGGGTGGGTAACACTACTGTGTGGAATTATGCATCAGGTCTTACTTATGTGTGTCCCAAAGGATAAGATGGGGTGGACTTGCCTGTGGCCACATTGTAAGGAGACAAGGCAGTAAAGCATTAAACATAGGATGATGATTTAAAATATTTTATCTGCCAAGTGAAAGTATGACTTTAATTAATATTTGAGAACTACCAGGAATAGACTGGTCAATATTACTATTAAGAGCCAATTCTGACAATGCTATCTAATTAAGTGACATAAAGAGGTAACAAAATATGATAAAACTCTTGTTTATAGGTTTCAATTGGCACATAGTTTGGGCAAATAATTACTCCATATACTTTCATATTACTAAGACTAGTACATTACTCTATTCACAAATCTCAATAAGATGAAAATTTAATAGTAAGCTAAAATATATTTAAATCAAATAAGCATAGGAATTCGAATCAGCAAGCATTGAGTCTCATTGATAAAATAATTAGGGAAAGTTATTTGCAATTATATCTCCAAATATATATTACATTTAAATGCTCACTGCTTTGAGGCATTGACATATAAATAATAAAATAATAATAAATAAATATTATAGACAGAACCACATTAATAGATAAAGAAATGAGTATAAGTTACATTTAGTTTAATCAAGATATTTATAAAGAAGTAAGCAAGTTATACAAATAATACATTATTTTCTTTAGTGAGAATTTATAATGAAAACAGTTATAGGGTTTAGATATTACATTCAATTATGGATTGCTAGCTTTAAACTTTAAGTAGAAAATTTGATTTAGAAATAGTTCATTAACACAGTGCTCTGCATTAGAGATTTGGCATTACCAATTAATTGCTGGCTGGATAAGCAGGTGTTGGCCTTCAGGTATCATCATCTTGAGTGGATGTTACAAGATGGTTTCTTTACATAGCTCCAGTGTTTAAACATAGGATGGGAGCAGCACACCATTCTTCTGTGGATTTTAGAAGTAGCAGTTGCCTTTCTCCAGTCAGATCTTTCAAAGATCAATCTGACATGGATTAGGTATGGCGATGCTCTTCTAAAAATTAATGACTCCATAACTTAAGCTTCAAATATACCCTATTTATATTTTTCTTACAAGTACTCAACTAAAAAAAAAATATTTTGCCTGGAAAACAATTAATTTCTAAAATATTACATTAAATTATAATATTTACCAAATTGCCAAAATGTTTTTGTTTAGGTTTCCATGGCAACTTAAATACTCTTCTAGGTGTGAAATAGTGCTACGCCAGTGATCTTAATGAATAGAATTTAGAAAACAAATTTGGGTAAAGCAATTATCATTATTCAAATTTTGATTTAGCCACAGGTGTGGTGGACTTAATGCAAATTTGTTTACGGCTTTTTATTTTTTTTTTACTAATTTAGCTAAAAGCTTTTTGCACTTTTACAAAATTAAAATCATGCCACTATATATATTGAAGTAGTCAGATCTGAGTTTGATCCTAGCTTCATGACATCTTGCCAGTAGCCCACTTCAAACCCTAGTACTAACCTTAAATTTCTGATGCAATGGGGCTTTATACGTTCAATCCATGCTAATTTCCACAAAGAAAAAACTATCACATAAATGTGTGTTAAAATTAATTCATTTGAGGTTTAAATTAATCAATTCTATTAATAAATTCATGATAGAATTATTCATGAATTTATATATTTACAAATGCATGGATTGTGCATATATATTTATAAATAGTTAAAAATATATATTCGTTCTAAAGTTTCATTGCATCGGGAATGTTTATTTTACTTTTAAATAATTTGTTCGAATTTCAGTGATTAAAAGCTACATTCATTCGATAAGCTTTCAGATTGTTCCTTTCCAAAAACAATGGGTAAAGTTTTATTAATTAGAAAAAAAGATAAGTATTTAAAATTTAAGGATTTCCTAATTAAAATCAGTTTCTGATTTTAAAAATTCATTTTCTAATTAGAAAATGAATTCAAGTTAATGAGTTTGAAAGCCTTATCGAAGGAATGTATCTAAAATCAATTAGTAGAAACTTGTAACACTGAAAATGAAAGAAGTGCTAGCCCGAAGGCATCAGACACAGTATAAATAGCTCTGAAAAGTTCAGAGAAGGGAGAAGCCATCTTTGTTTTAGAGAAGTGCCATTAAACTCTATGCATTTTTAAAATTATGAATTTAAATAGTGTTTCTATCATGGTGAGGGACTAAACATCAGGAATCTGGCTACTGTGCCTGAAGTCCCCTGAAAATCTTCAATGAAGTTGCTAAAACTTTTCCAATCATGCTGCCAAAATCATGACAAAATCAATCAAAATGCCATGCAAGTAATTTACCAAATGCATGCCTACATTTACCAACTTGGACGTGTAAACTAAGGAACCAGCCCTGGAAGAAATGGTAATATATTTCCATAATGAACCATAACTTTCTGGCCAGTTTCTGAACTTTACTTTACACTCCTTTTAAAAGCTCTTCTCATTTGTTAATGTAATAATCTGTACAAAACTTTGTTATTTATGCTATATTTAAGTCATGTAGTAATTCTCTCAACCTCTAGTCTTTAAATTTAACTTTCCTTTCTTATGATGGTGGTTCATTTACTATTATATATATTTGTTGAGTGATTTATTAAGGTTGTTTATTTTTAATTATATGCCAATAATCCTTCGACTCGATGAGCTCCTTTGTTCCATTCACCTTATGCAAATAATATAATATTAAGTCTGATAGTAATTTTCATCCATTAGAACTAGATTTATACAGTTCTATCAATCATCGAGTCGAAATAAATTATTAAATGTTTGCTATTTTTATAATTGGCTAATAATAAATTATTAGCTCCATTTCTAATCTATGCCCCAGCTATTTTCTCGTGTTCACCAATATTTATTTATTCATATATAATGTTAAAATATTTTTGCAAAGGGGTTGATAAAGGAATAAATGAATACATTCTAATCTAAATTGTTTTTACTATCTATTAATGTTCAGGAAAGGCACGATGTTTGGGGCATAATTAATATAATGTTATAACTGCTTTAATTCTTTAACCGCCTCTTACGAGGCATCTTGTCAACATCTGACGTTACTCTAATTCTTCTAGTTTTAATGGCAGAATATTCGTTTGACAGTTATTGATTAGGTTTTTAAAAGTTCTGTAAGATGGTGCCCTCTTCCGAATTATTTTACAAGTAAAAAATCAAAAAAACCGCATTTAAAACTAAACAAAGAAGAACCTTGTCGGTGATTGGCTGTCAGCTGGCTCTCATCCAGAAAAGACATTCTGATTGGCTGGAAAGAACAAAGAAACCGCCTGATCAAAGAAAATAAAGAAAAATGCTGAGATTTTCATTTCGAATGTAATTTAAGTATTAAAAAAATAGAAAATGAGAAATTAAAATAGTTTTTTAAAAAATATACTAAAAAAACAAAATTATTTTCGAAAAATATTGAAGATTTTAGTAAAAATATTTAATTTTTAGCAAAAAGAAATCTTTACTTTTCCGTAACGTAAAATTGAAAAAAAGCATTTGCATCAGCACTTTTTTGTTTAGACATTCGCTTTATATTTGCCGAAATTGAATATATTTTATAATAAATAAATAGCAATTTATTTTTGAAAGATCTTTCGTTCTCTTTCATAACCTGAAAAATTAGTAATATACTTTTTATAAACGTATCTGAGTTGAATTTAATATTATAGGCGAATATGTTTTAACAATAGGCTTTGTCTTCAGTTTGTGAGTTGGCCAATTAAAAGATTTGATTTTTACCTCATACAACCAATAATATAATTAGCGGTTAAAGGGTTAAAATAATTTTAGTTAAAAGCATGTCTGACTTTAATTAATTTGACCAAGTCATCACATAGAGCATTCTATAATAAATTGGGTTTTATTATTATAACAATGACTATCAAGTCATCATCATCGAATGTTGCTGGCACAGGGCAATCTTCCACTCCGTAGACTTGTTGGTGAGATTACTATTATTTGAATTATGGAGGAAGAAAGCACTTCCTCTTCTGCTTATATTATATTTTAGTACACCAAAGGTTCATGGGTATGGCTCGGCCTGGTTTTCCCCATGTTCCATGTACCCTTAAAGGGGAGTAAGACTTGTAAAATACAAGCCACAATACTACTTAAATCACCGACAAGCCATTATATTTCCTGTTCATTTTATAGCTGATAATTCGTCAGCACTGTTACCTCTGTTCCAGTAAAGCCCGCTCTGATTCTCGTAATTCGTGATGAAGTGATTTCAATTAAAGTCGAACATATTCTTAGTCATCTCTACTCAAATAAGTTTTCTAGTAAAGGTTAACATTATGCCCTAAATACGTATCTTGCTCTTCAAAATTGGATTTGCGAATGTGAAAATAAATCTCACATTCTTTTGTATAAAATTAGAATAATAATTTCCTTTATAAATGAATATCTTTAACTGCTTTTATTTTCTGGTTGGAGGCATAGACATATAGACTTCCATAATATTGCATAATAGTGTTGGCATATAATAGGGACTGTCATTCTTATTGTAAATATAAACTGTTTATGGACTAGAAGCAATATATGTAGTCATCATTGAAAAGTTGAATAAAACTATTACTATTATTATTAAACAATTTATAAACACACTTGGTTTCTTAAGTCTTTTATTCAATAATTATTTTAATGTTAATGCACTGTCTGTGTTGGCAACCCGAACATATACATATGATTCGACTTAAAATTATCTTTAGTTAGTTTATTATCCGATATTAGTGTCAGTTCAGGGGTCTCTAATCATCATCAACCGTTGAGCTAGTTTGATAAATTGGTTTATGGTATTTGCCTAAATGATGTTGTCATTATTACTAATAACTCTGCTTTGGGTACTTATAGGTGGTTGTATTGTTTGTCATTCAAGCCTTTTTTAGTTTTATCAATGATAGTTTTATTATTATTGTAGGTTTGGAGTTAATCCTCTATTTCTCAATATTTTTTGACTTTGTTTTGCTTATTATCAATTCTATTAACTGTTTCCAAAAGCAGATTTAGCTTTTCCATTGTTATTTCTCATTTCTGTAAGTTTAAAATTTTGTGACTTTTGGATTTGTTTTTTTTTCTGTAATTTTTCTAATTTGTTAGTATAATCGCATTCTAAAAGTTTATTTCTTTGATTCACAGAGGTGTTAATACTTTCTAGTTGGATTAGCAGACTATTGTGGTTTACAATTAATTTCTACATTATTTTTATTTTGTTACTTCCATTTCAATTAAATCTTTCCTACTATTTATATATTTTTGATCTTTCTCTACTGAATTAAGTTACTTTTCATGAATTTCCAACTTATTCTCTTGCTCTTTTTTATACTGAATCATTTTTATCTGTATATTTCCTACTTCTTTTTGATCTTAATCTGGCATTCTTTCTGATTTTGTTCTATTTTAAATTGGAAATTATCATTGCTTCATTTTTATAAAATTGCCATATAATTTACTTTCAATTTTTTTTAAGTTCCTCCATTTTTTGTTCACATTTGTGGTCCTTTTGTTGATAACTTTCTTCAATTGCAGCAATTTAATATTGATGTCTGCTTTTAATTCAGTTTTCATACTTTCCATCTTTTTATTCAAATCAGAAGTTGTATTTTTCATCTTTTTATGTATATCAGTGGTTATACTTTCCATCTTTTAAGGCAAATCAATTGTTATACTTTTTGACATTTGCTGTATCATCAGCATTAATTGATTAAGCACAACATCAATTGTGTTTGCTTTCTCTTTTTCTTGTTTATCTGGAATCATAGTTATTTTTGAGGATTGGACATTTTCTGCTACAGTCACCCAGATATATCAATGCTTTGTTCTGATTCTAAATTTTATAGAAGAAAAATCTGTTTCACCTCCATCTGTATCATCTCATACTTCATTTTCATTTTCTCGTTTGTTAATAGTTTCTACGGCATTGTTTTTATTTTATTTTTAGTGATAATTTACTTTATCCTAGAGTTTATATTAAACTTTGCTTTTTTATTTTAAATTAATTTACTAAGCTTTTATTTTCAGATATTAACCTTTATGTATATCAAATTACAGTAAAAAACATTATGGGAAGATCTGTCCTTGCTATATTTTACTGTATTTGGCAAAAAAAAAAGTGTTTTAACTAGTCTGTTATTTCACTTGACCTTTTATCATTACTACGATTATATCTTGCTATTTAATTCTTTTAAGAAGTCAACCACATTCTATTGTACTCAACTTTAATCATTGGTAGTTTTTCATTAATCAAGTTCAATTTATAGCAAACAAAAAATTGTAATGGAACATGTCTAGATTTTATAAATTTTATTATTAAGAATTTTGAATAGTAATATTAATATAAGATTCACAACTCTGTGGTTAGATGAACCATATGTAATGGAATGGATCTTGGTCTTGCATAACAGTATATGTGATAGGCCATCAAAGTGGATGAGAAAGTATATCTAATATTCTTAAACTTCTAGATTCATATCCACTCTGATCACAATTCAAAGAGATAACAAGTTCTCATACAAACCTTCATCAAATATATCAATGCATACTAATCTCTTTTACTTTTTTGCATGCACACACACATATATATATATATATATATGTCCAAAAGATGGCGCTATACCAAAACCGCCGAACAAGTGTAAGATTTGTTTTACATAAACGAAAAAAGAGTCAGAAATTAACTACCTCTTTCATTTGCTCACCCCCAGATCAGCTGACTTCAAGCTGGTTTGCTCTCCTCAGTGGGGGATAGAGTATAGAAACTAGATCTAAAACACTGACTCTCAAGTGTTTATGCAAAACGTTTCTATCAGATTGCAAGCGTGAATTTTTCAGACCGGTAAAGTCTTCAAACTCAGCCTAGCAAGCCAGATATTTATATGGGTCTGATCTCAGTTCAGAATCACCATATAATCAAAGTCTCTGCAATATATATCACTGCAAGAAAATTTTAAAGGTACATTTATGAAAAACAAAAACAAGTTAATCACGTAACCTGCTATCACTTGTTATTTATGTCCAAAAGATGGCGCTATACCAAAACCGCCGAACAAGTGTAAGATTTGTTTTACATAAACGAAAAAAGAGTCAGAAATTAACTACCTCTTTCATTTGCTCACCCCCAGATCAGCTGATTTCAAGCTGGTTTGCTCTCCTCAGTGGGGGATAGAGTATAGAAACTAGATCTAAAACACTGACTCTCAAGTGTTTATGCAAAACGTTTCTATCAGATTGCAAGCGTGAATTTTTCAGACCGGTAAAGTCTTCAAACTCAGCCTAGCAAGACAGATATTTATATGGGTCTGATCTCAGTTCAGAATCACCATATAATCAAAGTCTCTGCAATATATATCATTGCAAGAAAACTTTAAAGGTACATTTATGAAAAACAAAAACAAGTTAATCACGTAACCTGCTATCACTTGTTATTTATGTCCAAAAGATGGCGCTATACCATATATATATATATGGCAAAAGTAAACTTTTTTTTCTAAAGAAATATACTCAATACATGACCTATAACTAACATCTCTAATACCTTTTTTGAAGAAAAGTATACAGGTTCTCAATCTTAGAAAAGCCCCTTGGGTAAAGAAGTCTTAGAGGTAGTCTTAAAAGATAAAATGAAGTCTTATATCATACCAATGCTTTCTAAATATCAATTTGCAAAGAAGAGTTCATCCATTAATCAAACAGTATTTCTATTTAGAACAATCATTGACACAAAGAAAAAAAAAAGGTCCAATGGTGATTCACTTGGATAGAAAATTAACATTTTATATGGTTTAAGTAAACAATCTGATTAATCCTCTTGCTTTATGTCACCATTTCCAGGTAGAGAAGTGCATGTAAGTGAATGAGAGGATATCACACAATAATTCACATTTGCTCAATACTTCTCCATTAAGTGCACTCCTTTTTTCACTGTACATAAAACCTCTTTAAAGCTATTGGAAATAAATTATTTGACATACCAGTATTAAATTTGTTGCTTATATGGATGATATTCAACTCTTCTATCATCTATAAAATAAATTCTGTTTATAATAAAATTGCTTCAAGATCACACTGATAAATATAAACTCACATGAAATATAAAAAATAATGTGCTAGCAAATTTATATGGTATCCTATATTAAAGAGCACTTTAAGGAATTCCCTAGTTCTTTTTTCCCATTTCTCTTTTTCATGCTTAAATGAGAACAAACATATAGAATAATTTTATTAATAAAATAGTAAACAATATATCTTTCTCTTTATGCAAAAATCTCTTTATACAATAGGCTAATTGTGACAAAAGTGATACATTACACCCTATAATAAAATTTACTAATGCAATGGTCAGATTAAAGCCCTTCTCAATGCATGTTTCAGTTAAACTACCAAACTCATCTGTGCTGGGTTCAAACCCTATTAAAATGTTCATTTAATGAATAAATGTATGTATAAATCTTTCTATCACAACTGGGTGGGCAGCATTATATATGCACACATGAATAAATGTTGTACATACATAGGTTAGTAGATGTTACAGGAATATAATGTTTAATTTTTATATTTCTTAGGAAATAATTTATGTTTAATTTTAAATAGAAATAGAAATTTTTTTAATTTTATTAAATACAAATTCGTATGTGAATATATGATTCACCTTAGGTAATATATATATATATATTGAAACAGTTTGATCTGAGGATCGATCTTAATTTCATGGTTTTTTTTTTTTTCTTTCTTTCCTTGTTTGTTTTGGTTGTTTTCAAATCTTAGTATAGCAGATTTGCTATAAACCATTATTTCGCGCAATGAGGTTCATCCAAGCTACATAAACTTAAATTGTTCATGTCATGTTTTATGTAGATAATTAAATAAATCCTTTAGATAAATATTGTAAGTAATAAAATATATACATCGTGTGTGTGCGTGGTTTGGATACTAATATAAGATTATTTTAAAAAGAAAGAGAAAGCGCGAATAATTCTTAATTTTAAATAGTTAATACTTGTACAGATTTTTTTTTTTAAAAAAACAACAACATTTCAATGTACCGACTGGATAATAAAAGTGAAATCGCTAAAGGCCAGAAAATCAAGGAAGGCAGAGTCCAAAATGAGGTGACCAACAACCAGGAGAATTGTGGAAACTTTGGGCATTTTAAATTGCATCATGTTAGATTGCATCATGTTAAATTGCATCATGCAGATTGCGTCATCCTGGATTACATCATTCTGTATTGCATCATTTTTTTTCCTTCTTGACCACTCCGAAAGAGGGAAAAACATCAGAGTAAATTTGGAGAGTGCAGTGTTAAGAAGTGATCTGTAAACTTTGATAATGTTGGGCTAGGTCCAGTTAGCTGATTCCTGTCCTGCTGATGAAACCTTCCTTGCCTGCCAAAAGATCATGTGCTGTGATTCCAGTTGTCCAACTTTCATATGCCTATAGTTCCAGTTTCCAACCCTAAACTTTGAAAGCCAATATGTCATTATATCAAAAACCAAATGTGCGCCTACATTCTAAGTAATCATCATCGCAAGAAACGCATCCGGACGAAGAAAGAATGGTAAATCTAATTTACATGAACTTTTACTTTCTTTAATGCCAGTCCCTTATATAAGTAGATTTAAATCTGTACTAAGTATGCTAAATATTTGTTATTATGTTTGTTTTGTTCTTTTGATAAAATATATATAGTAAACCTGTAGTAAACATATCCCTTTCCACCTGTTAAATTTCTTTACTCTAGTCTTTAATAACAAGTTGCTAATGCCTTAAGTTTTACGATGATTTTAAATAGATATGTTATCCATCGTTATATATATATATATATATTGGTTTTAAATTGATGTATGTGTTATAGTTTAATGATGGATGTTTTATTCTATGCCACCTGGTAGTTAATATTGAAGCGAAATCTGTTGCACACTTTTGGCTTCACTTTCTAATAATGTTTGAAACCTCCAAACATGGGTTCAAACCTAATCATTTAATTATAGACCACTGGGGAGTGAAGGTATACCAATGCACGTAATTGTTTATGTATTTGTAAACTTTAAATTCATTTAAAATTAATATGCATAAAAAAAATTATATATTTTCATTACGGTAAACAATCATGCGTATGTGTGTGTAACAGATAAACTTTAATAATTTAAAGCATTGCATAATGTATATTTTATTCATACATATATTTTAATAAAGAGAAAGTTCGAGAGTGTGACATAAAATTAGTAAATAAAAGACTTACCGTCTTCCAAATTCTAAAAGAAATCTGTTTTATTATAATATAGATTTATTTAAACGTCATGATTAGTTAACGTTGATTCCGCAGGTCTATTTTCAGCCTAAAGTAGATCAAAACCAACTCTCGAACTTAATCTCGTTTGTAGTCCAAAATATGCTGTATCATTGTAGTTATTAAAACATCCGGGAACTACCCATCGGCGGTGACAACGAGTATAAATACAACCACATTTTCTAACTACAAGAGGAGACATGTCATTTTTCTAACGCGTTGCTAAGGGGAAGTCACGCCCCTCTGAACGGTAACATGACGAGCTAGTAAAACATAGATTTGCTTCCCCGGATCTCTCCAAAAATCTAACCGATGCCTAAATACTCGGAAACCATCGTTCATAAATTACTGCCAAAATGAACTTTATATTGAATAAAGAATGGACTGAAACCTTAATTTCATCAATTTGTAGCTAAATTAACTCTTTTATCAAACATGGAACCAACACGTGCGCACCCGGCTGGAAATTCATCGGAAAGAAAGGTAATTCCCTGCCGCAAAAATGAACTTTCATCTTAATAACCTTTTCTATTGTAAAATATAAATGTAAACCTCCAATAATGTTATTTCCCATCAGCTAATGTATGTCTTTTAAACATTTCTAGTTCTGAAATTTTTCCTAATGTAAAAATGTAATTACTTATTTCTCTATCGGTAATGCTAAGCCGATTAACTGCCTAAACAATGACCTCTTTTCTTTTTTGATTTCTTTTTGTTTTATATTTAAACTGTAATTCTCACTTTATAAACTCGAATGCTGGGTTCTCACTCTCCTTGTATTTTTATTTTAATGCGGCAATGTTTATTTAATATTATGCAAATCATATCAAATTTTAGTATGCTAATAACTCGATCTGGCGAATCAATCCTATTTATTTTTGCTATTCTGCCATTGCGGAAGATTTAATCGTAAACGTAAGCTTGCTTACATTATAAAATTCGCCCGATCGAGAGATATTCCTAAACTATGTTTTAATAATGAATATTATGCTTTTCACTGCTATTTAAAATAAATAATTTACTATTGCTCCACGCTATTGATTAACATGATGAAAATTGAGTATTACATAAATTTAATTCAGATCTTTATGTCTAAATGATTCATTTTATAAGTAGCCCGCCATCTAACGATAATTTAAGTCACTTATTTCTCGGGTGGATTAATATGCGTTTAACGAAGGAATTTTAATGTTTTTAATATTTTATCCTTAAGATATTGAATAAATTCTTTAAGTAAGTTGTATGCCCCCGTTTGGGACTGCTTTTAGATCATTATTTCATTACGTTAGACTTAATTAGTATTTTAAGGCTGTATAAATCAGGGTAAATCAAACCTGACAGCTTTCGTAACATGTCCCGGTGATAACGTTCCTAATTCAAAAATGGCTTTGTCATACTTTCTCTCGTTAATGGAATATATATATAGCACAATTCTCGACAGAGCATGGAGGCCCCAGCTCTTACAGATTGTCTTAGGTTAGGTAAGCGCTGCTATGGGTTAACATTCGACGAGTCGGAACCATAGTATCTTGCCAACCAATTCCCGATGCTATCCGTCACAAGTGCGGATAAGCTTATTTTTCTTCGCTTCCAAGTTGATGAAGCTCCTCATCCGCTCAGGCCTTATCATGCGGTTCACACGTTATCGTTCCTAGCCTTTCATATGGTTCAGATGTCTATCAGCCGTAATGATATAATTTCCCTAAGCCATCCCAAAATTCTCATTATAGTTTAAATTTAATTAACTTTATTATATATATTATCGCTTATTAGTGCTACCCATCCTTCGTTCAACCGCTATTAATACATCATTAATTAACTATTGAGAAAATCTATAAATGTTGACTCGCACGACAATATCAAAATGATCATGCTTTTCCTATTTCTCTTCACAGATAAGAAATAAATGAATCATCTCATAATGTTCCAAAATAATTGATCTATAATTAATGTACCTTCCATGAAATCCAAATGTAATCAAAACTTGTTAGATCATTTATTATTTAAAATATAATCGTTATAAAAGCTCGCGTATAGTTATCAAATTATGTTATATTCATCTTAATGTAAATGTAATCATATGTTGAATAAAAACCCTCATACTGTTATTAAGTTTGGTCATATTCTATGTAATTTAAAATCTTGTAAGCATTTATTCTAAAAGCTATTGTCATTGGTTAGTTTCCTTAATTTAGGAATATCATAGCATAAGTAATAGCAACCTGTTAAATCACATTAGCATATTAAGCCGCCTCTGTTCAAATAATTAATTTATCATTATGTATATTTAGTGGTGCATATCCATCAAACCTTGTTATGTTATCCGGTTTGACATGGAATGCCATAAGTGAAACCTAAATCCAGTGTTCAATATAGATAATTTCTGATTCATTGTAAATCTCCATATCTAGTGATTCACATGATTAATCAATTATTATTAATATTACATTTAATAAATTTACATTTATTAAATTTATTTTTGTTGGTTTGTGTGTGCACATCTATCATTACTTTGCGTTATCAATTAGTTAAGCCGTAGGTCTCTTGTATCTTTGCTGAACCTTTCTGGGCCAGAGTAAATTGAATGGTAGGCTGCTATCATCAGAAATGTTGTTTGTAATGTAATAGACTTGGGAAGTGGGCAATAGGGCGGAGTTCATGAGTATCCCTGACCTGTGTATCTCGTATATGATTGAACTCTAGGTACTTTTGCTTAGGTACTAATTCTTGTTAGACGAACATACAATTCTGACCGGTACAGAGTATTTTTTTTTATCCGGCTTTGGCTGCCCAAAACATGGGGCTTCTAAAACAAACACCCATATACCTGAGATGGTGATAAATGGCAATAGACAACATATGTTTTAAAAGTAGAATTTTTTTTTTTGGAAAATTTTTTTTTTGAAAATTTTTTTTTTCGGACACCCAGCTTGATATTTGTTATCCGGGTTTCAGGGTTTTTTTTTTTTGAAATTACCACACCCTGCAATACCCTACAGAGCATCTGATATTATATATATATATATTTTTCTTTTCGTTCCTGTCCCAAATATTAATAAATGTATGTAAATTTTTTTGTCGGGTTTGAACCCATAAATGGTACTGCCCTAATAAAATTGTACACACCAAGTAATACCCTAAAGATTATTCGAATTGTAGATGTATGGCAAATTTTTTTTTGGTGGTGTCCTCAAACAAATGAAGCGTCTTTTGTAACAGAAATAGTTGTCTTACCAAGTAGCTATATGAACTTTAGTGTGTTTAGTCATGTTATTTATCCTACATGTGTTTTTATAAAGTAGTCCGGTATTCATAATCTGATGAAGTAAAATGACTCGTATGTATTTAGAGTAACCGCAAATAGGTGAAGACCCGTATAAACTGAATTCTATGTTGTCAAGTGGCCAGATGTAGTTGGAAAAATGCTTTAATGACTCATGTATTTAGAGTAACTGTAAATAGGTGAAGACCCGTATAAACTGAATTCTATGTTGTCAAGCAGCCAGATGTAGTTGGCAAAATGCTTTAATGACTCATGTATTTACAGTAACCGTAAATAGGTGAAGACCCGTATAAACTGAATTCTATGTTGTCAAGCGGCCAGATGTAGTTGGCAAAATGCTTTAATGACTCATGTGATTTTAAAATTCATTTTGAATCTATAATATCAACCAGATAAACGATTGCGATATTATTACTAAATTTTGCTAAATCATTTTGCTTTAAATTTTTTTTATTAATGTCATTTTTTTTTTCAAATTTAATTGAACAGTCAAACTTATAGATGTCCACACAAACCAAAGATAGTTATGAGTGATAAGCCGACTGTTGACATGGCACCCGTGTATTATACACACTATATATTTTGTCAACTGGTAAACATTCGCAAAAACAATAAAGTATGTGAATGAGCAAAGAGAGGGTCATTGTATCATATTTGTTTCATATGTCTTGTACAAAGAAGAAATTAAAAGTTTTTTTATATAGGTGCATTTCAGGTGCAAGAGAGCGAACGGTTCATATGACAAAGTGACATCACAGTAAAAATTTGTTTCTCTAGTCTTTAACATGTTATTTCATTTAATATGTATTAGTTTTGATAAAAGTAGGAATGTAAATATTTTGGCAGTAATAGGAGATGGTATAGAATTAGATGGTAGTAAGAAAATAGTTAAGGTGTTGAGTTTTGGCATAGGTGATGGTTAAGGAGGGGAAAGGGGAGTGATCTAGCTATCGCAAACCATAGACAGAATCCAATAGAAAGATCAATGAACGGTAGGGAAGGTAGCAAATCGGGAAATAAAAATGAGAGTGTAGGCAGTGAGGAGCTCGGGTCAGAAATTATTTTTAAAGAACCAGGTGTAAGGGATCATGAGCGGGTAAAATCAGGGATCGACGATGATAATCAGAGCCTACCCATCCTAATCCATAAAATTGTACAAGAAAATAGAAGGGACAGGGAAGAATTCTATAAAATGGTCCAAAATACTCTGTACCGGTCAGAATTGTAAGTTCGTCTAAAAAAAATTAGGACCTAAGCAAAAGTACCTAGAGTTCAATCATATACGAGATACACAGGTCAGGGATACTCATGAACTCCGCCCTATTGCCCACTTCCCAAGTTTATTACATTACAAACAACATTTCTGATGATAGCAGCCTACCCTTCAATTTACTCCGGCCCAGAAAGGTTCAGCAAAGATACAAGAGACCTACGGCTTAACTAATTGATAACGCAAAGTAATGATAGATGTGCACACACAAACCAACAAAAATATCCAAAAATAGCTTATTAAATGTAAATTTATTAAACATAATATTAATAATAATTGATTAATCATGTGAATCACTAGATATAGAGATTTACAATGAATTAGAAATTATCTATATTGAACACTCTATTTAGGTTTCACTTATGGCATTCCATGTCAAACCGGATAACATAACAAGGTTTGATGGATATGCACCACTAAATATACATAATGATAAATTAATTATTTGAACAGAGGCTGCTTAATATGCTAATGTGATTTAACAGATTGCTATTACTCACGCTATGATATTCCTAAATTAAGGAAACTAACCAATGACAATAGCTTTTAGAATAAATGCTTACAAGATTTTAAATTCCATAGAATATGACCAAACTTAATAACAGTACGAGGGTTTTTATTCAACATATGATTACATTTAAATTAAGATGAATATAACATAATTTGATAACTACATGCGAGCTTTTATAACGATTATATTTTAAATAATAAATTAACTAACAAGCTTTGATTACATTTGAATTTCATGGAAGTTACATTAATTATAGATCAATTATTTTGGAACATTATGAGATGATTCATTTATTTCTTATTTGCAAAGAGAAATAGGAAAAGCATGATCATTTTGATATTGTCGTGCGAGTCAACATTTATAGATTTTCTCAATAGTTAATTAATGATGTATTATTAGCGGTTGAACGAAGAATGGGTAGCGCTAATAAGCGATAATATATATAATAAAGTTAATTAAATTTAAACTATAACGAGACTTTTGGGATGGCTTAGGGAAATTATATCATTACGGCTGATAGACATCTGAACCATATGAAAGGATAGGAATGATAACGTGTGAACCGCATGATAAGGCCTGAGCAGACGAGGAGCTTCATCAACTTGGGAGTGAAGAAAAATAAGCTTATCCGCACTTGTGATGGATAGCATCGGGAATTGGTTGGCAAGATACTATGGTTCCGACTCGTCGAATGTTAACCCATAGCAGCGCTTACCTAACCTAAGACAATCTGTAAGAGCTGGGGCCTCCACGCTCTGTCGAGAATTGTGCTATATATATATTCCATTAACGAGAGAAAGTATGACAAAGCCATTTTTGAATTAGGAACGTTATCACCGGGACATGTTACGAAAGCTGTCAGGTTTGATTTACCCTGATTTATACAGCCTTAAAATACTAATTAAGTCTAACGTAATAAAATAATGATCTAAAAGCAGTCCCAAACGGGGGCATACAACTTACTTAAAGAATTTATTCAATATCTTAAGGATAAAATATTAAAAACATTAAAATTCTTCGTTAAACGCATATTAATCCGCCCGAGATATAAGTGACTTAAATTATCATTATATGGCGGGCTACTTATAAAATGAATCATTTAGACATAAAGATCTGAATTAAATTTATGTAATACTTAATTTTCATCATGTTAATCAATAGCGTGGAGCAATAGTAAATTATTTATTTTAAATAGCAGTGAAAAGCATAATATTCATTATTAAAACATAGTTTAGGAATATCTCTCGATCGGGCAAATTTTATAATGAAAGCAAGCTTACGTTTACGATTAAATCTTTCGCAATGGCAGAATAGCAAAAATAAATAGGATTGATTCACCAGATCGAGTTATTAGCATACTAAAATTTGATATGATTTGCATAATATTAAATAAACATTGCCACATTAAAATAAAATACAAGGAGAGTGAGAACCTAGCATTCGCATTTATAAAGTGAGAATTACAGTTTAAATATAAAACAAAAAGAAATCAAAAAAGAAAAGAGGTCATTGTTTAGGCAGTTAATCGGCTTAGCATTACCGATAGAGAAATAAGTAATTACATTTTTACATTAGGAAAAATTTCAGAACTAGAAATTTTTAAAAGACATACATTAGGTGATAGGAAATAACATTATTGGAGGTTTACATTTATATTTTACAATAGAAAAGGTTATTAAGATGAAAGTTTATTTTTGTGGCAGGGAATTACCATTCTTTCCGATGAATTTCCAGCCGGGTGAGCACGTGTTGGTTCCATGTTTGATAAAAGAGTTAATTTAGCTACAAATTGACGAAATTAAGGTTTCAGTCCATTCTTTATTCAATATAAAGTTCATTTTGGCAGTAATTTATGAACGATGGTTTCCGAGTATTTAGGCATCGGTTAGATTTTTGGAGAGATTCAGGGAAGCAAATCTATGTTTTACTAGCTCGTCATGTTACCATTCAGAGGGGCATGACTTCCCCTTTGCAATGCATTAGAAAAATGACATGTCTCCTCTTTAGTTAGAAAATGTGGTTGTATTAATACTCGTCACCGCCGATGGGTAGTTCCCGGATGTTTTAATAACTACAATGATACAGCATATTTTGGACTACAAATGAGATTAAGTTCGAGAGTTGGTTTTGATCTACTTTAGGCTGAAAATAGACCTGAGGAATCAATGTTAACTAATCATGACGTTTAAATAAATCTACATTATAATAAAACAGATTTCTTTTAGAATTTGGAAGACGGTAAGTCTTTTATTTACTAATTTTACGTCACACTCTCGAACTTTCTCTCTATTAAAATATATGTATAAATAAAATATACATTATGCAACGCTTTAAATTATTAAAGTTTATCTGTTACACACACATACGCATGATTGTTTACCGTAATGAAAATATATAATTTTTTTATGCATATTAATTTTAAATGAATTTAAAGTTTACAAATACATAAACAATCACATGCATTGGTATACCTTCACTCCCCAGTGGTCTATAATTAAATGATTAGGTTTGAACCCATGTTTGGAGGTTTCAAACATTATTAGAAAGTGAAGCCAAATGTGTGCAACAGATTTCGCTTCATATATCTAAAATCTATTTTATCTATTTAATTGCACGTTTTCTGATATGGGTGGGGGGATAATAATCAAGGGTAGCCATTGTTGTGTTTACTACTTTCGAATGGTCAGGGGGGTATGAGATTCAGAGTGTAATTAATTAACAGTTAAATATATGATTCTCTAAGCTTATCATGTGGTTTTAAATTACTTTATCAGACGGTTACATGGGAAAAGTATTGTGGAATAAATAAGGTCTTATATAGATATTTATAATTTCTGCTTCGAACATTCGTTCACCATGTTACTGGTTTGGTGCTATATTTCGCTTCCCATAGCTTGATTCGGTGTCTAGTCCGTGATTTCAAACAAGGGAGAGAGAAATTCTCCTAGCCTCCTCAGTGGGTGTGAATACTTGCCAAAGTGTGAGCCACCCAGTCTTCATTAATACACCGCAAGCTATTACTTCTGATTATTATGTTTGTTTCATATAGCAGCCAGTCACATCACCCTATATTGGAAGATATAAGCTTATTCCCCATCCCCATAGTACGTGATGGTTTGATTTGTTTAAAACCAACGAGGCAACCTTAATTTAATAAAGAATTTAGTCTAATAAAGATAAAACAGTTAAATTTTTATTTGCTTTGATCCTCATATCTCTCGTACATAATTAATCACGTAAACAAATTAATTGTTTAAGTTACGCTAATATTATATTTAAAAGAAGTCATCTGTGGTATTGCCTACATCGGTCATAGATAAAATGATTATAAAGCAAACCAAAATATTGAATGCAATGTTGTCCGTCGATTACATCTGTATAGATTTCCATTAAAGACTAGAAGTAAAATAAGTAATGTTGTATATAACAAGTAATTATATTGTGTTTAAATTTTATCTAATTGTAAGAATAATTATTAAACGTTTGTATAATCTAGTTTGTCTCTCTCTTCATTAAATAATTATTTCATCGTCATTTGATTACTGTCTGTATCGACAACACGAGAATATATATATTGCATTGATTGTACCTAGCATTGAGCATCCACCGCGCAGTTATATATAGATAAGTTAGGCAGAATTATTGTCTGTGTTCCCACCAAGCTAGTGTTAGGCAATACCATGTACTATGGATTTTGTTATACCTCAGTCACTTGTGCACAGGGTTTGGGTTTGAACTCGGTTTGGTTTCGGATTTAGTTCTGGAATCGGTCTGGGTTTGAAGTCGGTTTCTGTGTGTAGTTGATGGGTTGTGGTTGACCGGTACAATATATATATATTGAAACAGTCGACCTTAGTTCAAGATCAAGTTTTACAGTTCTACCACAGCCCACATGTCATCATGCTTCTTTTTTTTGGTCATAAAATGTATATAAACTATACGTATATTTTTGAGAAGTGTCTATGAGATTTATAAATACAAATCTGAAATAAAAATGTTCTTTAATTATTTTAAATATTAACTTTCATAGATGCGACTCAGATATATATAGGTATATTACAGGAGCTTATATATGTAATTAAAAATATTAAATAATTGTGTGTCTTTTAAAATTGTATTTTTTTAACTTTTATTTTAGTACTTTATAATTACTTTTCTTATAAAACTAAAAATATAAATTCAAGATGACTGTCTAAAAATAATTAAATGGGTGGGGAGTTTGTTTCATGATTTAAAAAAAAAAAAGGAATTTGTAAATTAAAATTAAGAAAAAGTAAAATCTAAAACAAAGCTATTAACATTTTTTGTCAAATCCATTTCCAAACAGGAAATTGGTTTGAATTGATTTTAGACAGTTATCTCATGACTGCATCTTTACTAAAAATAGAGAAAAGACTCTTGTAAATTAGAGATCCATTAGAGTCAGGAAATATAATTAAAATAAACATTCTCTGAGGGGCTAAAAACTGAAATAAATAGGGCTAAAAATCTATTATGTCAGAGTTTGATCAATCATTGCTAGGTGACTTCATGTCCATTGAAATTTTGAGGGCCTAAGCCACCTGCCCCCCATCTTTAGCCCAACTCAAGCTGAGATGTATCTCCAAGAATGCCACCTGCCATAGAAAATTCATCAATACTTCATGGAATTCTGAAGTAACCAGCCCAAAGACTGTATAATTGCCTTAACTCATTTTAATGTTGTAATTTAATTTGTAAACTAATATTTTCTTTATATTTAATGTTTTTAAAAGCTCTGATAATCTTTTATATCAATTCTCTACTACATACATTAATCTGTCATCCAACTCACACTTATTATTCTTTTTATCATTTAGTGCGGTTATAATTTAATTTTAATAATATTTTTATATTTTCTCACTTATCTTTCTTTGTAAATGCCAATTAAACCCGATCTTACAAACTTAGAAGGGAGGGAGGAATTAATGAGTTCTTGTTATTTATTTTAAATATCTCATAAGATTGGGTTTGTACTTTAAATAAATACCTTTTTTTATAAATGTTTTATCGTAAATTTATACAAAATGTATAAATACTTTTGCAATACAGGGTGGATATTGGTGTCCATTAGTTTTATAAATTTTTTATTGATAATCATTGCCATGAAGGCTGGCGATTTAAATTTGTTTTGTAATTTGCACTATGAAGTATGTGAATTTTAGTATTGTTTCCTATGTTAAAATATTGATTCAAGAAAGGGGAGTAATGCACGTTTAATTAATGATAGTTTAATTTATAATCAATGACTTTAGATTATGTAGGTCATTATTTTAGCATATCATTATATATTTGTTAAACCATTTAAGGTTTTTTTCTTCAACATTTAAATTTAATGATTTTATACTATTATGATAGCATTGCTAGCATATGTCCAATTATTCATAAGCTGCATAAGACTTTGATCTGATTTGCCTGTACCTCACTCCAGGGTGTCACAATCATTTTTGTTAGTCATTCTTTTTCTCCAAGTATATATATTATATACTGCTTTGAATCACTTGTACCTCACTCCAGGGATTCAAAGCTTTGTCATTAGATTCCTAGTTCATAAAAGAAGTCTATGTTTACTTCTAGAACATGCAGGTTAGAGTAGATGAAGCAATTTATGGATGCGCCATAGCCCGGACCATAGAATCTTTCTACATACCTTTTTTCCTTGTATTGTTTTAGCATGGAGCTGGCATGTACCATCATTATAGAAAATTGAAGAATGACCTTATGCTGGCCAAATGTGCCATTTCCTCTCACTGATAATATGCTAGCACTACCATTTCTTACAGTTAGTTTCCAGCCTGTTTGGCAAAATAAATCGTAATGATATGCGATAATAAAACATTTTGTTTTTCTCTTTATTTGTTGGAGTTTAAATGCAACTTCTCATGAAGCGGCCCTCCCTCTTTCTTGAAATAAGCCTTTCCCACAATTATTGAGTTTTCATTATATTCTATCGTTAGCTGCTGAAAATGTAAAAGAAATAATGTTTTATTTTGCCGATCAAAATGTATCCTTGTTTTAATTATTATAAATCAAATATCTAAATAAAATAAACTTATATTTTGAAATCATCTAATCAACTGAAACTCAATTGTATTTTTTTATATATTTTTTATGTACAAAATGTCCACCAAACCACTCCGATAAATCCATTTCTTGTAACCGTTGCACTAAATTAATATTTGTCAAAATCAAAATATTTGTAACAAGATTCTTTAATGTTTGTAATTAAAATAAAGTTTTACAAGCATAGAGTTAATTATATATATAAAACTCATCGTTAATTTGTTCAAAATAAATATGTATATTTTAAACTTAATCCAGTTGTTCGAATCTCCTTATTAATATTTATATTTATGTATACTCGTAACTTAATATCTTGGGTGCACTCAATCTCTCATCATCATCATCACCAGTTGAGTCTCATGTAAAATGTTGTAGCACCGTGCTGGGATATAATGAATTTATGTGGTATTACCGCAGGCATTGTTCATAATGTTATAGATTTGGGGAATAGGCAAATAGATTAGAATTTGTGATTGCTCCTGACCTGTGTATCTCAGGCATGATTGGATTCAGGGTACTTTTGCTTGGATTCTAAATCTTGTTGGATGGACATTTATTTTCAACCGGTACAATATATATATATAGAGAGAGAGATTTGCGTGATTTTAATTTTGTAAAAGAGCAAAAAGCTTTTACGTAAAATAGTAAAAAAATAAAAAGCCATAAAAAAATTGCATTAAGTCCACCACACCTGTGGCTGAATCAAAACATAAAAATTGATAATCGCTTTACCGGAATTTTTCATTAATATCACTGGAGTAGCACTATTTCACACCTAGAAGAGGGTCTAAGTCACAATGGAAATCTAAACAAGAGCAGTTTGGTCAATTTGGTAAATCTTATAATTTAATGTAATATTTTAAAAGTTAATGGATTTCCAGGCAAAATAAATTATTTTCTAGTTAAGTACTTGTAGAAAAAAGTAGTCTTTATATTAAAACAAGATAGTCTTCTACTGATTTTATCAGTAACATCTTTAATATAAAATAAAATTACCATATTAAAAGAGGAATTGTCAATGCTATCCTCTTTTTTCTTTTAGTATCAATGCCGATAAAACCATACATATGAAGTTTTTATTATAATCATTAGCAAGTAGAATATTTTTTGTAAGTTCTATTTTTTGAGTAAGATGTTCTTCATCAGATAAATTATAAGCTCTAGTCAAAAGATTTTCTGCTACAGAAAATATTTGAGCAGGATGATGATGAGAATTAAAATTAAGATATCTGTTTGTATGGATGGATTTTCTGTAAACTGATATTGATAATGATTCATCACATTTTCTTGTAATTAAAATATCTAGAAAAGAAAGTGATCTGTTATTGTCAACTTCCATAGTAAATTTAATATTTGTATGCCAATTATTTATAAAAACAAAAAAGAATTTAAGGCATCAATGCCATGAGGCAATATAACAAATGTATCATCCACATATCTAAGCGAAACAGAAGGTTTTTAGTAGCTGCATATAATACTTGACTTTCAAAATTATCCATGAAAAGTTCAGCAATTACAGGTGACAGTGGAGATCCCATAGAACGTCCTTTAATTTGTTTAAACTTTTGAGAATTATAAACAAAAATGGATTTTTAAGGCAATACTTCACTAATGGAATAAAAAAATCAGGTAAATCATTGTATTGTGCTATTATACATAATGCTTCTTTAACATGAATATTAGAAAACATACAATAAACATCAAAACTAACCTATAAATCAGCTCCAGTTAGTTTTAAGTTTTTAATTATAAAAATAAAATGACTTGAATTTTTAATGTTGATCAAATTTTGTCTGACAATGGTTATGAGCATCGAGCCAAAGCATGTGTGGGAGACCATAGCACACACAACAGATCACAATGGTATCTCAGGTTTATGAATTTTAGGCAAACCATAAAATTTAGGATATAATGAAGAATCTTCTCTTGGAGAAATTTTAATTTTCATGTCTTTATCTATACCAGAATGTTTGATTAAACATTTTGGCTTTTTCCCTAAATAAAGTTAGAGGATCTGTAATAATCTTTTTATAAGTTCCATCATTTAATACATATACAATTTATTATTATAATCAAAACGATTAAGTACAGTCAAATTAACTATATCTGCTGGAATAACAACAATAGAATCATCTTTTTAAAATTTTTTAAGTGCAATAAATTTTCCTTTAGATAAATATTTTTTGGTGGTTTCATATTTTTTAAGACATCACAAACTTCCAATTTAATAAGATCAGCTGTGTGTAAGTATATATATATATATATATATATATATATATATATATATATATATATATATATATATATATATATATATATATATATATATATATATATATATATATATATATATATATATATATAAGGAAGACTCTATATTGCATATAATATTTTCAACTGGAATAGGTTTAGGAGACAGTGTATAATTAAAACCATTCTCAAACAGAGAAATTTCATCAGAAGAAAGTTGACGATGGGATCACTCACAGTATTTTTAGTAAATTGTTTTTCCTTTTGCGTGTTAGCGCATTTTATTTTTTTTGATTCATAATTAGCCACAAAGTATAAACTATTTGCTTATTAATAAGGCACATTTTGTTTTTTGTTTAAAAATTTTAAATTCTAAATCTTTAATAGATCGAAAATAAACAATTTTATCAAAAATAGACCAAAAAACAGGATGGATAATATTGCTTAATGTTATATGTTTTCTCTGTAAAAAACAATCAATATAGTTTAATTTCTTCCTAATATCTTGAATAAAAGAAATCAAAATTTCTTATTTACCACCTGTAGAATGTTTTTTATTTTAAAAGAGTTAGAATGAAGTTTTAATCTGCAGGATTTTGGAATTACTTCATTATCTCTACAACAAATTGGAAATGTAAGATTGCACAACAATTTTTCTTTCTTCAAAAAGATTTCTCGAAAGCTCTTAAACGATAAAACATTTTCTCCCCATAAAAATTAAAACGATTATATTTAATGTCTTCACCAGTTGTATGATGCAGACAAATGACTTTTTGGGCAAAACTGTGTGTTATTTTCTATTATATACCAATATTTTGGCAAACTACCATCAGCCATTGTCAAGGTAAACTCTTAAAAAATTGTTTGATCTCAAACTGTAACATGACTGAGTGCGAGATGAAGCATGAGAATCAGTTTGAAATAGTTTAGTATTTAGAATATGAGGTTCATCAAAATGTATGTTTCTCTTAGTTTTACCACGTATTAATTTAAAGTCAATATTAGAAGACATAGATAAAATGAGAGGTTTCCATATGAGTGGAATAAGTTGTGCTTCATCAGCCCTATTTAAATCAGTAGGTCTCTTTAATATTTCAATTGACTCTCCCATGGTTCTCAAATCATATCCCTCCAAACTAGCAAGCATTTTGCATTGTCAATGTCAGGTTTGTGACCAATTTTTAAAAAATGGGAAGTAAAAACTGATGTGTTAATTTTTGATTAAAAGCATTTTTATGTTCCTTAATTCTGACATTTATTTGTCTATTAGACTGAACTACATAGCTTCTTGAGCACTGAAAACATGAAATTTCATAAACTTCTTGATGTTCCAAAAATATTCCGTCTTTAGATTTATGTAAAAAATCACCATTTTTTTGCCAGTAGAAAAGAGTAGTCTTTATATTAAAACAAGATAGTCTTCTACTGATTTTATCATTAACCCCTTTAATATAAGGCAAAAATACTCTATTAAAAGAGGAATTTTCAATTCTATCCTCTTTTTTTTTAGTATCAATTCTATGTAAAGCCTTACATATGATGTTTTTATTACAATCATTAGTTACGTAGAATATTTTTTTTGATGCCTTAAATTCTTTTTTGTTTTTATAAATAATTGGCATCCAAATATTAAATTTACTATGGAAGTGGAAAATAACAGATCACTTTCTTTTCTAGATGTTTTAATTACAAGAAAATGTGATGAAGCATTATCAATATCAGTTTACAGAAAATCCACACATACAAACAGATATCTTAATTTTAATTCTCATCATCATCCTGTTCAAATATTTTCTGTAGCAAAAAATCTTTTGACTAGAGCTTATAATTTATCCGATAAAGAACATCTTACTCAAGAAATAGAACTTACAAAAAATATTGTAATTGCTAATGATTATAAGAAAAACATAATATGTAAGGCTTTATATAGCATTGATACTAAAAGGAAAAAGAGAATAGAATTGACAATTCCTCTTTTAATGGAGTAATTTTACCTTATATTAAAGGGGTTACTGATAAAATCAGTAGAAAACTATCTTGTTTTAATATAAAGACTACTTTTTCTACTGGGCAAAAAATTGAATTTTTTACATAAACCTAAAGACAGAATATTTTTGGAACACGAAGGAGTTTATGAAATTCCATGTTTTCAGTGCTCAAGAAGCTGTGTAGGTCAGTCTAATAGACAAATAAATGTCAGAATTAATGAACATAAAATTGTTTTTAATCAAAAAGTAAGATATCAGTTTTTACTTCCCATTTTTAAAAAATTGGTCACAAACCTGACTTTGAAAATGCAAAAATCCTTGCTAATTTGGAGAAATATGATTTGAGATCCATGAGAGAGTCAATTGAAATATTAAAGATACCTATTGGTTTAAATAGTGCTGATGAAGCACAACATATTCCACCCATATGGAAACCTCTCATTTTATCTATATCTTCTAATATTGACATTAAATTAATAGGTGGTAAAAGTAAAAGAAATATACATTTTGATAAACCTCATATTCTGAACACTAAACTATTTCAAACAGATTCTCATGCTTCATATTTTCTTTCAAGAGTTTATCTTGACAATAGTGGATGCTAGTTCATTGAAATATTGGTATATAATAGAAAATAACTCACGGTTTTGTTCAAAAAGTCATCTCTCTCTCTCTCTCTCTCTCTCTCTCTATATATATATATATATATATATATATATATATATATATATATATATATATATATATATATATATTGTAACGGAATATAATATGCCATTACATTATTTTAAAATTAAAATAAAAAGATCATAAATAAAAATTGATTTATTAAAAAGAAAAAAACTTAACTTAAAAACTGAAATTTAAAAACTGTTTAATGTATATATAGATCGCATGATGGACAATTTTAAAAACCATTTTAAAAAATAAAAATATTTGAAAGTAATTTTTTTGTAAAAAAGTAAAGATATAAAAATTAGATATTTTTGAAAATAGAAATAATGTTGATTTCTATAATCTTAGAAAATGGAAATGATTGCTTTATTAATTAAATGATTGTTCTAAAGCACACTAGCCCTTGGGGCACTCGAATAATTAAATGGTCAGATAAAAGAATAAAAAGAAATTAAATAACCAATGCAAGCATGAAAACCACAGCATGGGCCATAAATGAAACACGAGGATTAGTGACGTCTTGCTCGTTGAATCCGAAGATTTGCTGATAAGAGGCTAATAAAAATATAAACAGCAAAGGATTATAATTGTTATCTTAGTTAGAGCTGACTATGAATATATCATTATAACTAGCTATATTGCAGATTTTCATGATGTGGAAGTCTGCAATTAATTTAATTTTCCGGACAACGAGCTGAGGCCTCTGGATGACAGTTCTGGCCAAATGCATGGCAAGTAGTGGTTTCGTTTCAAAGAAGGACAAAATCTACAAAAGTGATCATGAAGATGGACTTCTAAATCTGCTCAATCCATAAAGTATGAACTCTTGTGTCTATCGAATAAGAACTTTTCTAAAGTTGCAAATAATAGCTGAAAATAAGAACAATTATCTGGCCTAAAATCAATTATTAGTAATTTTTTTATGCATTTGTTTAAGCAATCATTTCCATTTCTCTTTTTTTTTGTGTTATGTGTAAATTAAAATGTATCAAATTAAAGTTGGGTATGGATAGCTGCATAGATAAAAATTAATAACTATGTTTAAATTCGTTTATGTTTATTTTAAGGGGTTAATTACAGGCTATTTGTTTTGTAGTTAGGACAATGCTTGTGGAGGGATATATGGGTGTTTATATCAGTGTAATGTGAAGTGTGTTTAGCATACAGGGCAACATTCCCAACTGAATGCATCACCCTAAAGAGGCAGTCATATCATTGAAATGGTCACAGATGTATTTCCTGTGCCATTAACCCCTTCTAGCTCTATGGACAAGGATTTATAAGTCGGCAGAAAGACCGCTCTCCCCCATATGTAGCACTCTTTAATTAATTTATATACATGATTTCTTAGTCAGACAGATGCACATTTCTTTACTGGACAAGGACCATGTCCTTCAAATAATATCATGCTGTAAGATGCACATTCCTGTCGGCGTGATTTTATGCTAGCATCTTCATATTGCATTGGTTGTGACTATATATATCTGGAAGCAGGTGTTGGTTTGACTACAAACTTTTAGTCTGAGATTGAATGAATGTTGTGATAAGTTTTTAAGTGGAAAAAATCTATGTAGCCTATCTATACTCAACATGCTAAAGTAAAATATAATTAAAATGTCCATTTGTGCACACTTTATTAAACAATAATTTAAATTTAAAAATAATAAAAATAACCAAATTAAAACTAACTGTAAAGTCTAAATTTATTTCTCAATTTTAAATATAAATATTATATATGTGTGTAAATAAATGTTTGTGTGTTAATTACTGGCAGTGGCTTATTTTATTCCTTTTTAATATTGAAATATTCTTAGATAGGAATTTATAAAATATAAATCTCTGCTGTTCCACTGAGCTAGTGACATTGGGCTAATGGTCAGAATAAAATATATATAAATTTTTTTTTCTTAACTTACATATCTGCCTACTATATAAATTTTTTAGGTTCTAAATACCCTAGTTGCGCTCAGTCAGCAGATATGGTAAGACTCTATTGATCACTCAAACCCCGATCGTTATAATATATATATATATATTATCCAGGTGTTGAGAGAAGTTATAGAAAGGATGAATGAATATGAATTGTCATTATGTTTTGGATTTGTAGATTATGAAAAGGCATTTGATTCTATAAACATTTCTTCAGTGTTTAAAGCATTGGATCATCAAGGTATAGATCCAGGATATTGTCATATTTTGAAGAATATTTATAAAAATGCAACAGCAACAATTAGATTACATAATGATACTGGGAAAGTCAACATTGAGAAAGGTGTAAGACAAGGTGACTCCATATCTCCAAAACTTTTTACAGCAGTGCTGCAAGTAGTATTTTGTGGATTAAAATGGGAAACTAAAGGAGTGAAAGTAAATGGAGATTATTTAAGTCATTTAGATTTCGCAGATGATGTACTTGTTTTTGCAAATAATGCTTCAGAGCTTCAGGATATGTTGCAAGAATTATCAGATGAAAGTAGGAAAGTAGGACTAAAGATAAATGTTAAAAAGACTAAAATAATGTTTAATCGATTTGCTCAAAATATAAAAATAAAGATTGATTATGATGAATTAGAAGAAGCTAACAGTTACAAATATCTTGGTCAGATTATTAATACAGCTGGAAACATAATGGAAGAAATTAATCATAGAATTAAACTTAGTTGGAGTGCTTTTGATAGAAATAACTTGATACTAAAAGGAGATATGCCTATGTGTTTGAAAAGGAAGGTTTTTAACAAATATGTTTTACCAGTTCTTACTTATGGATCTGAGACTTGAACACTTAATAGAAGAGCAATACATAGACTTCAGACCACTCAAAGAAGTATGGAGAGATGCATGTTGGGTGTAATAAGAAGATATCGAAAATGCAATGTATGGGTAAGAGAACAAACAGGTGTTACTGATCTCATTAAAAAAATTAAAAGATTGAAGTGGAGCTGGGCTGGACATATTGTTAGAAGAGATGATAGTAGATGGACAATTGAAATTTTAAACTGGATTCCAAGATATTGTAAAAGACCCAGAAAGAGACCACATGTGAGATGGATGGATGAAATAAAAAAGTGTGCAGGGGTGATGTGGAGAAGAGAAGATAAAGATCAGAAAAGATGGATTAAACTTGGAGAGACCTTCATCCTGCAGTGGATTGATAATGGTTGATGATATATATATATATATATTATAATGATCGAAAAGAAAGTGAAGATCTAATCTAACCACAAACTATGATATCTGCTCTACAAGGCACCAGTTATAACGATTGAAATGAAAGTGAAGATCGAATCTCACCGCAAACTACGATATCTGCTCTATGAGGTGCCATCTAGGCATTTAAACCTAGAAAAGTTTATAGAGTAGGCAGATATGCGCTGTTAAGATTCCACTTTATTTAAATATTCAGATCGTTAGCCCAAGTCACTAGCTCAGTAGAGATGCAGAGATAAAAATCTATATCTTAATTTACATCTTAAATATAAATAAATAAAAGCCACTGCCAGAAATTAACACATAAAAATATTTATTTACGCACATATAAAATAACATTTAAATTTTGAGGAATAAATTCAACATTTTAGATTTTTCTATTAATCTTTAGTTTTACATTTAAGTAAATTACAACCATGAGTTTAATATTTATTTAGGGAATCGAATATGAATAGACTACATAGCTCTGCATTTGAAAAGAAAATATTCTTCCCTGATTTAACCTTAGGCAACAAAATTCACAATCAAACCGGCGCCAATCCATCTGATACATTTATGTATTCAATGTAGCATGAAAATACGACAACACAAAATACTACACTGTCAGGAATGTACATCTGATCAGTAAGTAGAATTAGAGAAGACATTGTCTCTCCACCAACAGGAATGTCACATCTGTTGGTGAGTAGAACAATAAACATAAAACTCCATAGGAATGGACTGCAGTCCTTTGCCATCTTACAAACCCATCCATAGGCAAACAGAAGGTGTATGGCATATGTATATAATCCTGCCCATAGCATATCTCATACTACAATTACACAAATATATCCAATCCATTGAACCAATTCAACTAAGAAATGAATAACCTAAGATTACCCTCCCTTAATATAACTTTACAAAACTATATAGCCATTCACGCCTGACTTAAATTTAACATTTAAATAAGTTTGCACAGATTATTTTTATAAATTTGTTTTTAAAATGTTGAGTATAGATCGGCTGCACAGATTCCATGATCAAAAACATCCAAATTAAACACAATCGATCAAAATACAAAATCATCGATAACGTCAATTGCAAAAGGGAATACACAAGGCCCCATGGCATTCATCGTAAGATGCCCACATTAACATCATTGACCTATATATTCTAATCAAATGTGAAAACTTCAACATAATCAACCGCTAATGAATCTATGCAATGTCTATACCCAACCTAAATTTCATCATTTAAAATTCAAACAATAAATAATTTATACAATAAGAAAAAAAAATGGAAATGATTTTTATCAATCGGAAAACATATAAAATTAAACATTATTAATTTGATTTTAAACTTAAAAAATCAGATAGAAGTTCAGAAGCTTGAACGAAAGTTCTTAATTATTTTTAAATTTAGAGTTCATGTCAATATAGCTTACGGTAGAAGAGTCCAGGTTTCTGCTTTTAATTCCCGTGACACCTCCATTGGAAGATAATGTTCTGGAGATGGCGATAGCTGGTTCCAGATATCACAGTCTTTTCATTTTTTTTAAAATAGAGAGTGTGGTATGTGTGTCCTATCACATCTCTCAAACACAAAATGCTGGAACCGTCAGAAAAAACTGTATTTCCCTTTTTATATTATCCACACGGATTCAATCAACAAAACATCACTAATCCATCACTTTCATTAGGGTCCGAGACAAGGCTTAGTGCTTCCATTGGTCAAGCTAATTTCTCTTTATTTTCTTATCTATCTTTCATCAGATCATTTTAATTATACAAGAGCCCAAGGCTAGCTTGCTTTTCAAACAATTTATAAACAATCATTTCCATTTACAGATTACAAGAATTAATTAATACCTGTTTTTATTTTTAAATCTTGTTGTTTTTTAAAAAAAAATATTTTTAAAGTTTGGCATCTGTGCGAATGTATATACATTTAACAAAACATTTTAATTTTAGCGTTTAGTTTTTTACTTTTATTTGCGAACTTTTAAGATTTTATTTTAAATTAATGTAACAACATATTTATATATCGTTATAATATATATATATATATATATATATATATATATATATATATATATAAATCATGACACATGATCTAAATAATTAATTCAATGCATAAACTTAAACTCTCTATTTAAAAGAGTCTAATTAACACTTAGAAACAACCTCATTTTGGATATTGACAATATATATATATATATATATATATATATATATATATATATATATATATATATATATATATATATATATATATATATATACATACATACATACGACCTCAAAAAATCAGATCAATAACTCTTCTTGACTATTCAACATGTATAATTTATAAGCAGTGATCAAACTTCTTATTCAAAGATAATGGTCTGCAGCCATCAAAGTAAATCTAAAATAAAGGCATTCAGAATCAAATTCAGCAAACTAAAGGATTTTAAATCCCAGACATAGCTTTAAATTTATTTGATATTTCAACAATGTTTTCAATCTTTAGCTGGAGAGTTATATCAACTCTGCCTTGAGATTCCCAATAGCCAATACCTAGCTATTCAACAAATTCAAGGACTTTGATCAACTACATTTATAGAGACACACACAATCATGTGCTGCTAAATGTAAAGTTACCTCTTGGGAGGAGAGTTGTTACCCATGGAGCTGTAACCACCAAAACCGAATTTGACTCCAAACAGCATCTGTTCATCTATGCTGAAGACACTACCAACTTTATTACTTGGATGGCAAACTGTAAACTTAACAATTCAAGGCATGCTATACAAAAGAAAGAAATTCAGATCACCATTATGCACATTCTAAACATTTAAACTCCACCAATTGAATCATGAACTGTAGCAATAAGGACCCACAATAGTTTTAGGACATTTTCCATAATGGACTCTTGATTTATTTAAGATTGACCTCATACAATTAATTTTATGAATCTCTGTTTTTTTATTTCTTTCCATTATCATAGTTTGATAGTGATATAAATTCTTGATATACTGGAAAAGGGAAAAATATTATTTGTGTACTTTTTTTGATTGAAATAAAATATAGAGTCAGTTCTGAACTTGCTTGCAGGTGAATATGATTACCACCGAGGTTTTTAGATAAGACATTTTATTTTCCAACATTAAATACTGACACTTGTACAGTTACACAGTTATTTGTTTGTTGATACTAATCATTTTGCTATTTAATTCAGTATATATGATTAAAAACTTCTAGCATATATGGTTTTTTTAATCATCATAAAACAAATAATAGAAAGGGGTGATCCCAGACTATTGCCATGTTGTTAATATGAATTAATCAATAAATAAGTTGTAGACAACAAATTTCACTAAAGTCTAAATTAGCAAGCAAGGATGAATTCAAATAATAACAAGTTTTACATTTTTTTGTTGTTATTGATAATGAATGATTACTTTTTGAGGGGAACAGAGGAATTGAATTAATAAATATCAATCGTATTGATCAAAGAATAGTCATAGATAGACAACTTCCACATTTCTCCATTCTATTTTATTTCATAAACAATTTCATATAAATAAAGATACAATAAAAGACAAATAATTCCCAAGATGCATTTCATATGAACCAGCACACATCAGTTGGTCCAGGTCATCAACTCTCATATACTTGTTTATTACATGAAGATCATTTATGTAGAGCAAATTGTGTCATTTTTATTTTCAACCATCAATTTACTCAACTCCCAACTTTTATGTTATCAACTTTATGATAAACACTTAATTATAATGTCAAAATAAGAGTCATAGATCACATGACCCAATTCTATTAAGCTTGTAAGATATAAACAATGAGCATTGCCAATTGCTCAACAAGCTTTGTGATAAATGCTTAGCTAGAGAAAGCATATAAAATATCTCTGTCAGGAACCCTCCCCAAATCTCTGAACATGGTTTCATGCTTTGGCACTCCTCAGAGAGGTGCTAGTATCTGAAGCTACCCTAGTGCCTTTCTGAGGAATGCCAAAGCATGAAACCATGATCAGAGGTTTGGGGAGATTTCCTGACAGAGATATTTTAAATGCTTTCTCTGGCTAAGCATTTATCACAAAGATTGTTGAGCAATTGGCAATGCTCATTGTTTATAACTTAATGACAATCTCTCATTGAATAAATTGTAATAATTGTGAATAAATTTGTTAAAAAATGATTTCAAATTAACGCTAGTCGTTTGCATTTTGCTTTATTCATTCCTCAATTTATCATATGTTTGCACAGTAAAGATAGTAAAATCAATATTTCCTGAAGTAGAATATTATGTGTATTCTCCTTGAGTTCAAATTCTGGGATAAATGGAATCTGGCAATGGAGAAGATATATGAGTATACACATACATATTTGATGTTGGTTTGTATAAGAACTTGCCATCTTTTAGGATCGAGACAATTGTTTAATATTTAATTATATAATCAATTAAATATTTCTCATATGAAATGCTTGTGAACATTTCAATTTTTCATATATTTTATTTGGCTAACATTATCTTTATACATGTAACTAATGTTGCTATTGTGGGTATTGGTGTTGAAGTAGATAAGGGCGTTTAATGGTTGTTGGTGTTATGTGAGATCACATCTTGGAATATTATTATATACATATTATTTTCCTGAAGGTTTGTGATGATGGTGTTTTAGTTGTATTCTTATATTGGACTATTTCCATTATCTAATATGAGTATTAAATGTTTCGAGAGGTATTAGATTCTTGAGTATTGAATTTTAAGATAACCTTAAAATTCAATACTCAATAATATAAGGGTACAGGCTCGATTCCATGCTAGTACTGTGTCACTGGTCAGGCCAGCAGCACCTGAAGAAGTGGGGAGAATAATACCTTTCGAAACGTTGTGCATATACTAACCAGTTTGATGTGCTAACAGTTGAATGTATTTGAATATTTGAATAAAGTTATATTTTTCTAAATACATTCAATACTCATATTAGATGATAAAAATAGTCCAATATAAATATATATATATATATATATTACAGGATTAACAGTGTTTTAAAGAGAACGAGCAAAATCATTCTAATTTTTTTTATTACTGCTAGATTCACGTTTATTTGTTAGCAATATTACGCATCCGTTACTATGGATTTAATTGTCTTGCAAATTTTAGAGCAATAAATGATTCAAATTTTAAAACAGCCAGGTAGAAGGAAAAAATACTTGTGCTAATTAAAAAATAAAAATAATTACCAGTAATTGCGCATCAAAGTAATAAAAAATCGTTTATAATTTATCAAATAAACACATTTCTACAGATGAGTTTTTGAATTTTAGAGAAAGTTTTAATTTTGCAATAACACCTTCCCGAATAACATTTGAAAAAAATATTTGTAATATTTTTAAAAAGCTAAACTTCCTAGGAGTAATAAATATATCAATAAAAAAGTGCCTTAACACAAAGTAAAATCAGATAAATTAGTGGTTATATATTCCCACTGATATAATGCTAAGGTAGTCATGGAGGATACCTATAATTATAAAATCCTAGCTATATTAAATGATAAAATTTATATAAAATCAGAGTTCATACAACTTATTTAGAAAAAAAACAACTAAAGTAATCATTAATAAATCACCAAATGAAAAAAATATAAAAAATAAAATTATTCCTCCTGAGAATTCTAGTGTGTATCCAAAATACTATAGGTTTTCTAAAATACATAGAACAATAGTAAGTGCAATAGGATCACCTCCTCACAATTTAGCTAGGTTTCTATCTATTTAATAAAACCTACAATCCCATCCATTTAGCATACATTAAAGACTTAACACATGTGGTTTTTCTTAAAAAAATTAAAAGTTAATACAGATGATATTATGGTCAGTTTCAATGTTGTCTCTTTATTTACAAATATTCCAATTGATGAAGTTTTGAGTATCATTTCTTAATATTGCAATTTGCCTGGCTATATTTTTGCTTTGGATAAACATTGTCTTTCAAAAACATATTTCATATTGTACCGGTATAAATCCACCATGCTTACTCATACACAGTACCCGAGTTCAAACCCAGTCCACGTTTAAGAATAAATTCCAAAACACCAACGAAATTCAAACCCAAACCCCGGCATGATTAACCGATGATGACTTTATAACAGCACGGGGTTATCCCTTTACTAGCTCAACTCAGAACACAGACTAAATTACTTACAGTTTTATATACAGATCTATTAGACTCTGGGTATTGGCACGGTCATTAATGTAGTTGTCAATACAGACAGTAGGTGACTAAATAGACTTCGAGAGTAATGAGGTGGAAGACACAAAATTAGAGTAAATAAATTGTTTAATAACAAATAGAGAGCATAAAAATATAGTATTCAAAAGTACGGTAAGATTTCCATAAATATTCTCTTATAATTAGCTACTAGTCTTTAGTAATCATTTTACCTGGTAAACAACTCATACCAATATTTGTGTAGTGAACTGATCGATGGGTGGTTAAGGGAATCAGAGCATTTGAGCATTGAAAATATTTCTCTACGATTTTTATTAAGTTATTTTATTCGAATAGATTCGAACTGTTGCGTGTACGAATAGTTGGAGGGTGGTTTCGTATAACTATGATATCTAAGATTGATGTACTAGCGGTCGCCTAGATTGAAGAGCCCTACAGTAATCACTTGCGGTGCATTAACGGAATACCGGATGGCTTGTACTTTGACAAGGCTTAATGCCCCCAAGTAGCTCCGGAACACTACAACCAGCCGGGATCATTTCGAAACCCGGTGATCCAAGAGATAACCTGGGAAAGAATTGCTTTCTTCCCCATATGGTAGTATGGCGAGACGCTAACTTCGGCGAAGGGAAGGCATTGCCACAGTCATCGAGGACGAGTGCTTGAAGTGGGTTTGAAAAGGAATTATACCAAACCTGGGTAATCAATTAGTCTATTTCTGCGCAACAGGCTGATATAACTATTCCAATAAAACATGGCGGAATCAAACTGACCACGAAAGCAATAATTAATTAAGTTTACTCTGAAACGCCTAACTCCCCCAGGTCATTCAGGCGGTAGCGATGATAACAAATTATACACTGAGAACTATTTCTCATTTCATGTAGGAAACTAAGATAATAAACTTAAAACCCTTTACATTTTTAAGATTGAAGTATCGGTTACAATAGTATGACAACACAAAAAAAAACATAATAAAGTGATTTAATATCTGCCAACTCAATATATGAAATAATCTTTACTTTAACAACGAACTTCCTTTTAAAATAACTATAATCAATATTATAAACTAGCTTTAAACAGAGTTGGAAAATATTTCTATTGGCATCGTTTGTTTATAGCATAAGTAAATAGGAAAAAAAATATAAATGTCTTCATTTGAATTATTATTAGTAGCTACAATATTTACAAACTATTTTCTAAAGACTAGAGCAGAGGAAAAGGAGAAAAGAAAATTTACTGACAGGTTTGAAACAGTAGCGTTATAAACGAAAAAAAAACTTACATGTGATTCATTTGATTGACAGGTTAACTTATAACATTAAGCTCGGGAGAAAGTTAAAAGTTCATGTAACACAGTTACTCTTCCTTCTTCATCCGGCTTGGCTTCTCACGATGGTATTTCTGATGAACGTAGGCGCGCATTTGAAATCTACTGGGAAGGCATAGTCAATTTGGAGATTGGAAGCTGGAAATTGTGAAGCACATAAAACATGATCAGTCAGCGGCACAAAGATTCAAATTGGCGGGACAGAGATCAGCTCCTGGCACTTAGCCCATTGACATTACGGTTTGCTGGTGGACTTCTTAACAAAAGTTGGAGAGATTTCTCTAGCAACTGCTTTGCTGTTTTTGAGACGATCTACTCTCAGCCACGTCAAAAGTTAGAATGTTAGTTTTCTCTACGATGGCCACGGTTGACCTTTCTGTCCGGTTTTTGTTTTAGGCTCCACCTACTTTTCTCTAGCCTTCAGCAATCCAGCTTGACCATACAATATCAATTATCCATTTCCATTGTTCCGTTTTCAGCTATCTTTAACTTTAATACGCAATTTTAAATTGACAAAGTAATTACAAATATAAATTCCTTATCTAATTTCGAATACAACTCAATTACTCTATACATTTGTACAATACAGATTTTAATTAAAACCACTGATCAAAGGAATGTGACTTTTGATCAGTAATTTTAAACGACTTTGTATAATTCTAAAAGGCTAAAATTTAAGCAAATACACCCGCAATGAAACTTTTAAATTAAGCTGATATAAATTCACAAACCACGCACACACGAATATTATTTCATGATTTGTGACATTTATGCATGGAATCTTTACATATTTATTTACAAAACATAAAATATATATAGCTCAATTTTTGTGACTTGAAATGGAAAAATCCCATTGCGGGCGAATAGTATTTCGAATTACCGTACTTAAACACATGAAACGAAGATCGGTTCTTCGATCTGTCTGTTTCAATATATAATGGACAAATTATAAACAAACTTTTAGTACTCTTATGAGTTTTCCTATTTCGGTAGTAATAGGTGATTTATTTATGGAATATATTGAAAGTCCTCTAGCATTAGTATTTTTAAAATCTTTAGTTTGGCTGAAATATATAGATGATACATTTGTTATCTGGCAATATGGTAAAAATAAATTGGAAGTTTTTTATCACATTTAAATAATATCCATCCTAATTTTATATTTACAATGGAAATAGAATCTGATGGGAAACTTTCCTTTCTCGATTTTGTCGTCACCCAGAAACAAAATTTTTTTTATTATTCTCAGTTTTCAAAAAAAACTGCACATACTGACACATACCTCTAATTTTCATCTCATCATCATCCAGCTCAGATTTTTTTCTGTAACCAAAACATTAGTTATCATGGCAATTAACCATTCAGATAAATCATATCTAAAAGAATAAATACATCATCTAAAAAACGTATTGTTAACAAATGGTTACAATAAAAAAATTACACATCAAGCCTTACTTCAAGCTAAAAATACAAATGAAAAACAGAAAGAAGAATCAACTATTAGAATTTGTATGCCTTATATAAAAGGAACCACAGACAGTATCAGATATAAAGAAAGCATATGCCCCTTAACAAAATTTATTAATTTTCTAACCAATCCTAGATTCAATCTCTCTGGAGGCTAAAGGAGTTTATAAAATTTTATGTGGCACATGTAAGTCTTCTTAAGTAGGTATCAGTAATGTATTAATGCAGTGAAGCAACATTCATTATCAATGGCACCCTCAATCTGTGCTATGGATTCAGGTCACAATTTTGATTTTTCTAAGACCAGTATCATACCTCATGTGTAAACCTTCACCAATGTAAGAGAAGTGAAGCTCTTTATATACTAAAAAGACCAAATTGTATCAACAAACGTGATGACACATGTAACTGTCCCCCTATTTGGAAATTAAAAAAAAATTTCTCTGACTTTTTATTTATTTTTCAATTTTATACATATATTTTTTAATTATGGAATTTCTAATGCCTCTACAACTATTTTTATTAACACTGTTTACAGTACCTCTCCAGTTTTAGTCTTCATTTTCCAGTTGAGAGCTTGTGTGATCAGTCCAAAGGAAATTTTAAAATTAAAATCTTGCCTGGATGAACCTGCAAAACATGATTATATATATTCTAACCCAATAAGTTTATTATTAGTTTAGTTTATTTTATTTTATTTGCACTTTTCACACATGACACTAATTTTTCCAGGTTGTTTTTAAGGCAACCAAAATAAAGCAACATATCCATTAATTTTCCAATATGATCTAAAATACCTTTCATATAATACAATTGTACACTCAATTCTCTTAAGCCATGCCACGATTGTAATACCAACAATAATTGATCACTTATTAATTTAAAAAATAATTATAATAATATTAATCTCAGGGTTCTTTGTTTCATATAAGGAAATGCTCGGCAGTATTGTGTTGTCGCATATGACTGGCATTCTGGTCGGCTATAGGAAACATTTATTTTACTTAAATTCAATGTGTCTTCATCTCTCATATCCACTGCTATATTATTTAAAGTGATGATAATTCTATTCAATAATGATGTACAATTTTGAATAACACAGCTTTTTTTTTTTTTTTTTAGAATCTCAGTCAGAATAATAAAAAGACAAGGGTGCTTTTTGTGTCCTTCCATCATCCATGACAACACAATAATATAACTAAGATTTATTACTTAGACAATTTAATTAAATGGGAATGGAATAATGTGCAACCAAAGTTAATGGTTTGGGAATAAATTCATTTTTTTTTTTTTACACAAAGGTGAATGTTTAGTCTTAAGTTTTCAACTCCATAAATAATTATCATTAAACTAAAATATAATGACATATTCCGATCTGCTTAACTTTATTTATCTGGTATATTAAGTTTTTAAGAATTTGGAATGATTTCGGACTCAAGAAAAGGTTTTGCAAATATTGTGCAAACACTTATATTTAGCATATAAAAACAAAAAAAATGAATCTACAACAAATTTTAACAAGACTATAATTTATTATTATCACAAAAAAAAATATATGAACATTTATTCAATAATCCCATAGTAATACAAAAATATAAAATATAACTTGACATTAATCTGTATACTCTTTTGGTTATGGACTAGAGGTTACTACTTCTCCTGTATGCAATCATATGGATTGATTAACTAAAAGTACATTTCATTACAAATACATTGTTTATTACATTTTGGTAACCTTGTAGAAGCTTTTATTCAAAATTATTGACTAACTATTTTTTTTTTTTTTTAAAATGAATTAATCCCATCATATGCAATACGCAAAATATTAAATTTATTTCCCTAATACATTGCTACTTTATTTATGGTCTTTAATGGGATAACCTATTCTAATTATAGGCCAGTTATCAGAAGTTATACTTACCATCTTACATTTAACTTAATGCTAACTTAAGTTATGATACAAATTTTATTCATACGTATAATTTTAAATATGAGTATTATTTAATTACTAACCAGAATTAAATATTGCATTTGAATATTCCTTC
>JAQFVV010006664.1:337500-464616 GCA_028023455.1 Epiperipatus broadwayi | reverse complement strand
CGATGCAATTTTAATTACTTTCTCCATTGATTTACTTGTCAAATACTAGCAATATTTAGCAGCACAATACAGATATTGATCTTAGTTACTAACGCACTATTTATACTAAAGTGGATCTTGAGGAACTAACACCTCCAATATAACCTTTATCTTGCCCGAACTTTCAAAATTAAGCACAATAATCAACACCTTCCATGGTGGAGCTATCCTTTATTTTCACATGAGGAATATGGAATAACCACGAAGGTCTGTAGAGTAAGCCTACTACATTAAAATATTTTGGTGGTTTCTTGCCTCTTACTTGGGCATACAATGAACACACACCAAATACAATCCTTCTCCTGGGTATATATATATATATATATCATACTATATATGTATATATATATATATATATATATATATATATAGATTTACAATTTGTATAAAGTTCATCCTTAATAGTTGCTTGCCATTTGGGATCCAGTGTTAATTGTCCCGATGTCCTGGGGGAGAGTGGTATGCTGTTGACCATTTTATTGATTCATCCGGAGGTCCATTACTTTAGCTGGTATTTTATTTCTGGGCCCTGATAGCCTGTGGTCTGCAATATATGAGAAAGCACTGTCATTTTTTTTTATAGAAAAACTGAAGGAATTAAAAGTGCGTCTTTCAACTCTTCCCCTTCAACTGTCTCTGACTTAACACATATCACACCTCTTTCTATCACATCTCTATATCTCCTTTTTTATTTCTAAACTTTTCCTTTTATATTAAACTTTCAGATTGAGTGGACATTACATCATGATGATGATGATCCTTTCATTGAGGTCCATTTTTTGAGGGATTTATTTTATTGGTCATTCTAGTCCTATTGTTTTTTTTCATATCTGACTTTTAATTATACATTTTGAGATACCCAAGGGCTAGTTTACTTTTACTAATTGAAAATAATCATTTCCATTTTACACAACAGCATTAATTAAATTATATACATTCTTAAAGATAAATTTTTATATGAGTTTAGATGATTTTTAAATTTTAATTTTTAATTCTTAAAAAAGAAGTTTTTATCTGCAAACTTTTATTTTTAATATTTTATTTATTAGAATGTAATGGCATGTGTGCCCATTACAATATATATATATATATATATATATATATATATATATATATATATATATTGTAATGGAATAAAAATGGTAATGATGATCAGGTGTGTGCAAGATCCAGTGACTAGCCCATGTTCAAGCTTTCAGTTAGAGATGCCAAATTAAAATGATAGAAAATGATATGCAAGACTTCTTTTTATTCAATATGTCACATGAATTGCAACAACTAAATTGTAATGATACAAAATGTATAAGATGATTATGATGAAAGTTTTGTTATGTTCTACAGATTTATGTTAATCAATCAATAACTGTTATAATGCATAAGATTCTTTCTAATAACCCTGTGAATTTAGAGGTCAAATTGTAATGGAATAAAATATTTACTGCACTAAAACTATATCTAAGCATAATATGCAGGATCAGCTTATATGACATACCTCATGACATGCACCAAATTATAATGACATAAAACAAAACAACTAATCCTTCAAATAGCCCTACAAATTAATATCCAATCGTAATCACAAAAATGTGAAATATTCTTATTTAATACCTTATGAATATTAAACTAATATCAAATTGTACAAATTATCCTTGAAATCAATGAAGCCTAAGTAGTAAATATCAAATTATAGCTAACAATAATATGCATGGTACTATTAACAATATATTTTAAATAAGGGTGGATATTAAAAGCTTAATATCTAAATTAAACATAGAGTACATCGATAAATTTTAACTCTAAACAAACTAAATTGTTCTAGTTTGTATAACTTAAATATCAATTTCAATACATACCATTACTAACTTTATAACAATATGAAATTATTATATTTTAATCAAATAATACATTATTATAACAGATATCCAATAAGTAATAATTTAAAGTAATAAACTCAACATTCAATTATAATCGCTTTTGTTTACCTTGAATAAATTGAGATACTTATACCTTACAAATTATTAAACTAACTCTAATACGGATTTTGTCTGCAATAACTGTCATATATAACTATTAAAATAATTTTGATGATTTTCTAATCAATTACCAAACATCTAACTATAATAAATTATTTAATCTATTATATCAAATATGCGCCTAGCTCAAATAATAATGATATATTGAAAACAATACATAACAATATATTTATAGATATAATAAACACCTCCATACTTCTCCATTCTTTATTAAATTTATATAAAGATATAATAAAAGACAAATGAACCCCAAGATGCATTTCATGCTGAACCAGCACTCATCAGTTGGCCCAGTTCACTATCTTTCATATATATCTCTATTATATGCAAAGTATTTATCTAGAGTAAATTGTTACATTTTCATTTACCACTGTCAAATTCCCTCCACTCACAGCTCTAGATAAATACTTTGCATATAATAGAGATATATATGAGAGATAGTGAACTGGGCCAACTGATGAGTGCTGGTTCAGCATGAAATGCATCTTGGGGTTCATTTGTCTTTTATTGTATCTTTATATAAATTTAATAAAGAATGGAGAAGTATGGAGGTGTTTATTATATCTATAAAGATATTACATATGGGACAGAGAAAGGTAAATAACTCCATGTGTGTAAATTTAAAAAATCAGATATATTAATCTTTAACTGAGATTTAAAGTTTATATCTGTGCTAGAGATAATCTCTAGTTTCGAAAATGATTAGTAATAATCATGAGTGTATTTATCTGAAATGGATGGCGTCAAAGCTGTGAGTGGAGGGAGTTTGACAGTGGTAAATGAAAATGTAACAATAACAATATATGCATTTATCAATCCAATCGTTTGACTTCTGGAGTATTTTATAATTATTTATTGCAAAATGTAAGGTGTAACTATTAAATATTAAAATTTTAATATCTAATAGATTTGCATAAGTAATTAAAATGATCAAAGAAACAAATTTGCTTGTTTAACTGAATTAACATTTATTAATAATAAATATACAAATGATAAATAAATACTAAAATGTTTATAATGTGCTTTTCAATTACGTGTCATGAAGTATATTCTTCATTTGAATTAATATTAATATAATAAGCATTTGTACAGCACAGATTCACCCACTTTATGTCTATTGTATAATATAAAGAATTTTTGTTACACGAACATGTTGATGCACGAACACACAATTAAAATACAAAAAAAAAATCGTAATTATTATATAATACCATATAACAATTTATTAAAACAAATAAAATAATAAATATGTTTATTCACTTACTTTATTTTAAAAATATAATATCAATAAATAGTTTTTAATATAATCGTTCAAGTTCTTCAATATTCATAAACAAGCATATGGAATATAATATACTGTTAACAAATATACATATGATATCTTAAATTGAAATTTTAAAAATTAACATTTAGAAGATAATTTTAAATTTAAATTCAGATTTAACTTTGTTATATTTTTATATATAAACAAACAATTTACTAACTTTTAATGTAATAGCCAATAATGTACTTATATATTGGACTACTTCCATCATCTAATATAAGTATTGAATGACTTTAGAAAAAATGAACTTTATATAAATATTCTAAATATACTGAAATTTAACTGTTAGTAATAGCACACATGTTATAGTATATACACACCGTTTTGACAGTTATTATTTCCTCCTCTTCTTCAGGTGTTGCTGGCCAAAGTTAAATGTTTCTAAAGATATTCAATACTTATATTAGATGATGGAAATAGTCCAATATATAAATACAACTAAAATACACTCATTACAAACCTTCAGAAAAATAATAACCAATAATGTTGAAAAAATACAATACAAATAAATAAGAAAATAAAATACACATTTATATATGACCAGATGACAGTCCTTCCATTTATATGCTTCAAATAAACACAATGGTTCAAATGTTTGTTCCACATGCTTCAAATAATTCAATAATATCCACTAAACTGATCAAGGTAAAATATACTATAAATAATATCCAAAATAAAGCATATTGACAAATTTCAGTGTATTCAATTAATAATTAATTATCCTTTATATAGGAAAATACTTGGTATTATAGTAGTATTATATATATATATATATATATATATATATATATATATATATATATATATATATATATATATATATATATATATATGCAGACGCTGGCTTCCACTTACAATGTATGCAATATATATATTTGTTCAAACCCTGTGTCAAAAAACAATTCATGTGTAAGTAAAAACAATTTTCATATGTAGCAGCATATTATCAATTATAATGTTTTATAAGTAAAACATTTTGCTTATCCATGACAATCATCTTTCCTCAGAGAAATATTAAAATAAATTTGAATGCTATAAATTTTCTTTTTCCTTCTTTTAACAAGTATCCAAAAAACAGTTTGCTCTCTCAGACAAATAGACTCCTTTTTACTCTATTGTTTTATAACTATCCAGAAAATACTTATAAAATAAAAATAAAATATATTAAAGCACTTGAATTTGCTTTGATGAGAGCGAATTTGATCCATTTAGTATTATTTATAACCTAGTATAATTAACAACACATTTCTTATTAAATCCAAAGTTACACTCATTTATTCTGCATTCCCAAAAATTTCTTTTACAACAATAATAAGAAAAAAATAAAATAATATTTTATAATGATTACATATAAAAATGATATTTATACTTTAAAAACACAAATATTAATTTTTACATTAACACAAATCAACATAATTTAAACTACATTTTGACAATATTGCACTGAAAATATTATATATATATATATTATTCTAATTTAAACATTATACATAATATAAACACAAAAATATACATTTTTAAAATATTGAATATTTTTTTGTAAGGTTTATGACATACTACTTATGACTGCAATAAATAAAAATACATAGAATAAAAAAGTAATAATAATAATTTTCATTAAAATTATAAATTTCATTATTTTTGTGTGTGTTTTAAATGAATAGGATTAATTTATTATCATATATTACAATAACCCATTCCTTACTTTAACACTTAGTTGTCATCACAATAATTTTAACACTCAGATCAATGGATTACCTACTAATATTAATTAGAAAGCAAAAAAATCTTTTTGGTGAAAAGTGTTTGACATTTTATCTTATAAAAATTATACTATATACAAACTTTATTTAATTTGTATTAGTTTACTTTAAATCAATTTGACATCTCATATTGTGATACTCAGCTTTTGCATTAAAGCTGAATGCAAGTTTTGTGAGGACATATTCTTAAAAAATTTTAATAAATTAATTTTCCAATAAGTAAACTTTGTTGCTAAATATGAATTAAGGGTTTATGTAATTGATTAGACATTTTTAGAATGACTATTATGTTATCCATAGCTTAAAAATAATCTTTAAGTGTAATTTTATAATGTCTAAATCCTATAAGTAACTCTTATAATTTTAAATACTTAGAAGTTGTTAATGTCTTAGAATATTAATGAGTGCAATTTTAGAATAGTAAAGCTGAAATCATCTCAGTTTAGTTAATATATTTTATTAAATTTAAATATAAGAAAAGAACTTTAAAATGAGTTTAAACTTTAAAATTAGGTCTTAAATATTTATGCTAATGCCAATAAAGAGTATTATTTAATCAAATAGAATTGCAGTGTACTTTTAATTATAAAATCCTAAAGCTTATCTGGTTAAAAAGGTTTGTAATTTAAAGTAATAATTTGAGTTAGCTTACATTTAAATTAGTATTTTTAAATAAAAATTTAATCTTAGTATGTGCATTGTGAAAGTGTGAAGCTGGCCAATATAAAAAAAACACATCCTGGTTAAAAGTAAACACTCAAAGTGTAATGTCTAAAAGTATCTTAATTTTCAAAATCTAAAATATTATGTTCTGAGATCTGACCAATAAACATGATATAATTCTTAATTAATTGATTGTTTATACTTTCTATCTGTCTCCAGAATGTTCTGGAATTATATTAATTAAATCTATTTTTACTAACTTTTCATTGGTTATTAAAATGTTTTTGACTTTTTGATTAGTAAGGCTAATTGGTATGCATTTTAGTTGTCAATTATATTAATTAAAATTAATCACATATTGTGCCCTATAAAAGTCAGAAGTGATAAGAGTCACACACATACCAAAACAAACTTCACATCTATACCTACTTATTCCTCTAGATTTTTTTCAAGTTTAATTGCTCTTAACTAATTTTTTTTATAAATTTCTCCAGGCTATTTTACAACTGTAAACTTTCTCAACACTTTAAAAATGTGCAACAAGAATTGCATTATGGGAAATTCAACAATAAATGCTTTAGAAATTAAATTATTTTCCCAGGAATCAATCACTTCAGGGAAGTTTAATAAAAGGTATTATTATTATCGCTGCTTTGTAAAAACTTTATTAATTCTACTTCCTATGTTATATTTAGACTTTATTGTAAAAAGAATAATTTATAAGATACATGGAGAAACTTTTAAATTATTTTATAATAAACTTAAAAAAGACTAAGTATTTTTAAACAACTTCTTCTTGCAACATTTATATTTAAATTATGATAAATCTTTATTGTGTTACAAGAACATTTTCTTTTGGAATAATTTCATTTTTAAATGCAAAAAGATTATTAACCCAAAATTGTAGAGTCTTTTGAATGATAAAATAATTTTATAAATGTTATATCTTAAAGCTATTACATTTATTGACAAGGAAATAATTTAATAATTAATGCCTTTACTATGAATTAGGTTTAATTATATGATATAATATCTGCTCCTTAGAAAAAAATCTATATTTAAATAGAGATAAAATTTAACTTTTGACTTTATGAATATATTAAAGAACATAGTACTAATGAATGACTTAGATTTAGTTAGTATGCTTTATTATTTTTAAATGTTTATTTAGAGGATTAACATTCATTTGTTAATTGACATTTTTAAAAAAGGTTACCATCTTTTAATGACAGATATTAAAAATGACAACATTGTAAAAATGACTTTGTGTCTGCATTAAAATTTAAAAAGAGAAATATATATCTCAACATATTAACTCAAAATTATTGAATATATTCATTTCTTGAAAATTTCATTTTATAATTATTACTATGTTCAACCTGTACTTCAGAGATATTAATTTCACATTGCTCCTAAGCTATCAAGCTCCATTTTTCAGAATATTTGCTCTTCATAATAATTATTAATAAATCATAAAATGTGCTTTTGAAAAGAAATGCTAAATTATGTATGTGAAATGTATAATGTGTATTATATGTGTTATTCTGTTTATTAAATTTACCATCATGAATTCTGAATGACTATGTTTATTTGTTAGTGACTTCAAATAGGTTACTCACTCATATTTTGTGAATTTCTGCTTGTGTTAATGTAATTTATACTATTATTTCAATATCCCAGAAAGTCTGCAGGATAGTCAAGAACTTTTTCACTGACTGTATCCAAATGGTGAATATAAAGATGGACTCTTTTTCTTTTTGGTAATGGGTATAATTATTACTTTTAAATAATTATAGTATTGTGAATGCTATGTATTTATTTATACACATTTTATTCTGTGTAATTCTTTATGAATTATTTAACAGGTATTTTATAATAAATTCTCAGAATATGGCTACAGTACTAATATTTATTGTGTTATATTTGTTTCTTTATGAAACAATTTTTGAACGTGTTTAAATGCTGGAAGTCAGAAGATGATATATATTTATTGTTTAATTATTATACCACTATTTTATATTTAGATATATTTAGTTCTGTTTATTATTTTTATTAGATTTACCCATCATTTAATTACTGTTGTTTTAAAGAGGTCATAGCATTTGTCTCTCTCTTATAGATTGTTTTATTGTCAGTGAATTATATTATTCATATTTATGATATGAAGCATGCAATGCTTTATTTAGGAAAATTCCTTTTTTTTTCTGATGGTTCATTCTGATTTGTCTTGACTAGTGACAAAGTCCTAGCTTGTTATTGCCTCATATGTAGATGCTTCTTTGAGATTATACCATCAATGATTTTTTTTGCCTTTGCTTTTATATTCATTAATGTGGATTTTCATAATTATATATTTTGTCTAATGCCATGTATTATGTATTACCATGCCTTTTACCTGACAAGTGATATTTTGTAGGTACTGAGAAATGCCACCTTTACCTTCTATTATACTGTTAGTTTATCTGAGTGTTGTTTGTTTTTATGTATAAGTCTTGTAGTTGTACATAGACAGCACCTCAAGATCTTAAAACTGATAAAATGTTTAATATTAAATTTAAAATTATATACATGGTTAAATAAAATAGTATATATCTTCTTCAGCATTCATCAACAAAACATGATTGATAACTTTATATTTTATTTAAGGTAGTGAATATTTTCTCCTAGGGACTTTTTAATTGTGAAATAGTATGTTAAATGAGAAATCTTGTTAAAAGTATCAAAGCTATAGAACGTTTTTAACTATTAAATATTAGTGCTATTATTTTTAAAAATTGTAATATATAATTGTCCTCCATATTATATATTTTTTAACTTTGTTTTGGGAATCATTTTGATAACTTTGTAAGGCAGCTTGATATTTGTCTTTTGAATATATTTTATTATTAATTTAAGCTTATTTGCATTTTATTATCATCTGCAGTTTTTCAGATATCTAATAATAATATTTACCACACAATTTTATTTGTTTACTTATGTGCTGTGAGTATATGAATACAAAGAAGGGACATGAAAGTCACTTTATTTATATTGCATTTCTGATGCTAAGAGAACATCAAAGAAAATAGATATTTTATTTAATTAAAAATAATTAAAATTATTTATCTATTTAGTATAAGATCACTTTAGTCAATTTCATTTATATTATTTATAATACTTCACTCATATACACTTTAATGCAATTAATTTTTTTTAAAAACTTCTAGGGTCATTTTAATTAAAGTTAAAACAACTGTAAGGAAGATGGAGCTCTGAAGAAGACTGCTGGACAGTCGAAACTGTAAGAAAATAAAGAAGTTTTTAAAAAAATTAATTGCATTAAAGTGTATATGAGTGAAGTATTATAAATAATATATATGATTATATGAAGATATGCAAAAAAAGTGAAGGAGAAAAATAAGTCAATTTCATTTATGAGGAAAATCATTTTGCTTTATTTGAAAGATCAACTTGATTTTATTCATCATCAGTTTAAATGATAAAATGGCTTGGTTTCATATTAGGAGAAGATTAAATGCATACCTATTTTGTGTGATATTTTGGGTAGCCATAAAATCCCTTATGTACTGATGATATCATGAATGCCTTCTTAGTATATTATAATTATTTTAAATTAAGAAAGTTTCATGTTTAATATTTATTGTAATATTTATCTTAAAGGCAAGAGTATATCTTATTGTTATTGTTTCCTTTCTATGATTACATTCTTTGTTAGTTTCAAAAATTAAAAAGACGAACAAAATTATAAACTATAAGATTATTCAACATATAAAAACTTTGAGATTTACTTATTTATTTACAAAAAATTTTGAGAGGGATTTGTAACATTTAAGAACAAAGCATTTTAAGAAAGAACTATGTTGCAAAACATAAGAAAAGACATGTGTTCATTTAATAAAAAATAAACTTGATATTAAATCTGATCATTGTAATAAGATAATCATGGTAATTTTAGGATGTGGGTGCTTTTTGTGGATGTGTAGGTAAAGAAGATTTAAAGTAACCTAGCTCTTTTTTGTGCTTCTTAAAAGAGAAAGTATGAGAATGCTCATTATCTTAATTTACTGTATTATTATCAGTGTTTATAATTTATTATTATTATTAATCTTACTGTTGTAACATATGTGCATGTGAATTAGCCCATGTTTATTAGTACTGTCAGCTCGTGTATATTTTAAGGATTGTTATGATTAGCCAATTATTATTACTATTGAATTATTTATCATCAACCTATTTCTACATTACAATATATACATGTTTCTGCAATAAGTTAATTTGCGTACCTCTTATATATATATATTATATATATGCGTACCTCTTATATATATCAGATTGAATATGTGTACCTTATTATATATGTGTAAAATAATTCATTAAATAATTTAAAATGTGAATCCGATCTTTCTATTGAAGGATATTTGAATTTTGTTATCTTTCTTTGAAACATGTATTTTTTTAAAAAAAAGCTTAATAAAACTATATTGTAAACTCATTTTATTTTATTCTAATTTAAATCAAGCTTTCAATTGAACCCAAAATGTCATGACCATTACTTCTGAAGTAATAAGAATGGTATTTAAGTTTGATATCAAAATATTCAAAATTACTTCAAGCAAGTGATCCAAATGGAAGAATCTATGTCACCTACCCAAAATATTATAAGTTCAAAGAAATGTACCAAATTTTAACATGTACATTGAATTTAAATGTATTAAATCTTAATTTAAAATTTTTCTTCTAACTTCACTAAAAGCCTTTATTTGAAATATATAAACATACAGAGATTTTAAGTTACCAAACATCATAGATCACCATTTCTTATAGTTTTGTAGTTAAACAGAAATAAATGGTGGCTGGTGGAGGGTTGCATGAGATCCTAAGATCTAGGTGTAGTGCTCTCAGATCCAAGGCTCCTCATAATCCACAAGCCAGAAATTTGTCTGGGGATATTAGATGAGTAGGCATTAGATAGGGATTTTATACACAAGACTTCTGGCATCCATTGATTACTCTGGATTGCACTGAATGGCACTATTGTGTGGAGAGTTTTGCCTGTTTTAGATTTTAAGTTAAATAAAAGCTTTTAAAAATATTTTGAAAATCATATTTAAAATCATAAAAAAACAAAACAATAATTATCAGATTTAAAAGGTAAATTTCTTTTTAATAGGTTCAACTGAAATAAATCCTTCCACCATATCTACATCCCACCTTAATAGTCACTTTACAAACTATTATATGACATATTACAAAAACAATTATCATAATAACAAAGATAAAGTGCAATTTGTCCAAATTTTTAAAATTTTCATCACAAATAATTTGAATTTTTAACTTTTAATAATATTTTCTTTAAACAATCATAAATATATTAAATTTAAGCGTAAACAGATAATATAATAACGTGAAAGCTAAACACCTTCAAACAGATACACTTTAAAAATGCTTATGTGACAGCCAATCAGATGGAATAATGGCATCACATGGGACTCTAAATTCTAAAACACAGGCCAGAACTATTACAAAAAGATGGATCCATCTTAATCTATGCCTCAATTATATTTAAATAAGCCAGACACAAGCATTTTGAACTAAGAGTGTGAAGCTTAAATACATTCACGTTTAATCCACTAAATATTATATATATAAATTAACAACGTGAAATCATCCGATTTACAACGAAGAAATATTTTAAATCTAATGAAATGATATTAATAAATGTAAATATATTAAATTTAAGCATAAACAGATAATATAATAACGTGAAAGCTAAACACCTTCAAACAGATACGCTTTAAAAATGCTTACGTGACAGCCAATCAGATGAAATAATGGCATCACATGGGACTCTAAATTCTAAAACACAAGCCATAACTATTAGAACCACCCCCCACTATGCTTCTAAAAATTGAGGCATAGATTAAGATGGATCCATCTTTTTCTAATAGTTATGGCTTGTGTTTTAGAATTTAGAGTCCCATGTGATGCCATTATTTCATCTGATTGGCTGTCACGTAAGCATTTTTAAAGCGTATCTGTTTGAAGGTGTTTAGCTTTCATGTTATTATATTATCTGTTTATGCTTAAATTTAATATATTTACATTTATTAATATCATTTCATTAGATTTAAAATATTTCTTCGTTGTAAATCGGATGATTTCACGTTGTTAATTTATATATATAATATTTAGTGGATTAAACGTGAAGGTATTTAAGCTTCACACTCTTAGTTCAAAATGCTTGAGTCTGGCTTATTTAAATATAATTGAGGCATAGATTAAGATGGATCCATCTTTTTCTAATAGTTCTGGCTTGTGTTTTAGAATTTAGAGTCCCATGTGATGCCATTATTCCATCTGATTGGCTGTTACGTAAGCATTTTTAAAGTGTATCTGTTTGAAGGTGTTTAGCTTTCACGTTATTTAAACAATCATGTAAAAGTTAGCCACATAGTAAAAGATTTTCATGATTAACAAGCAATATGCAAACAGTTTAAAGTTTTAATCCAAACTGATAAAAGCAAAATATAAATCACAACATCATTTTCATTTAGTTTGCATTTGACAATAAAAAATATACTGCATTTTTATATTTATTGGGACTACTGACACAGTCACACTCATTTATTACTTGAAGAGACTCATCAATAAATCTTTGGGAATATTTTACTACAGTGGATAATCAAAATTATTCAAGAATTTTGTCTATATATAAATAGTTTTAAAGTTAATATGGGTTTACTACATTTTAAAATTCTACTGCAATACTTTCAAAAACTTACAGTCATTTCACTTTTAAAATTATAAAAAAGATTTAATATATATATATATATATATATATATATATATATATATATATATATATATATATATATTCACAAGTAAAATATTAGCATTTATTACATATATAAAATAATATGAAAACACATGATCACCATTTTTTATGCTTGCTTATAACTGTTATTAAAACAGTCAAAACTCACTATACATATTGCCACTCACTGCAAGCTAGAGTAATTAATGAATGGCAGAAGGCTTGTGCATAAAATCGCCATCTAGTGTCTACTCATCCAATATTCCCAGACTAGTTTCTGGCTTGTGGCCTTGATCAGTGAGGAGCCTTGAATCTGAGAGCACTGCACCTAGATCTTAGGATCTAATGCAACCCTCCAGCAACCACCATTTATCTCCACTTAACTATAAAACTATTGAGTCTTGAATTGAAAACACCTCAATATTTTCAATCCAAGCTCAGTAGCTTACATAGTCAATAGGATAGTGGTGGCTATGGTTATTAAAGAACCAAAGACCAAAATGTATAGGTACTGAACTGAGTTCAGACCTAGCTTGGATTGAAAATAGTATGGTGTTTGCAATTTAAGACTCATAGTTTTGTAATTAAATAGATATAAAAGGTGACTGCTGGAGGGTTGCATTAGATCCTAAGATCTAGATGCAGTGCTCTCAGATCCAAGGCTCCTCACTGAGAAAGGCCACAAGCCAGAAACTAGTCTGGGAATATTGGATGAGTAGACACTAGATGGGGATTTTATGCACAAGCCTTCTGGCATCCATTGATTACTCTAGCTTGCAGTGAGTGGCAATATGTATAGTGAGTTTTGTCAGTTTTAATATGAAAACTTGTCATGTTTTTTTAACTCATAAATTTTCATTATTTTTTCACATATACCACAAATTTCAAAGAGTATTTAAATCTTTGATTTTACTATTAGAAACAGTTTCATCACATATGTAAGGTAAGTTAACTTTATGGAGGTTGTGGTTAATTTCAGAGGTACAAATAAACACCATTCTTAAATATTGTTACACATACCAGGTGCATAGATTAGCTGATGTTTTTATATGACTAAAGTTAAGATATAACGTTTAAGTCATCAGTTTTGTTAGAATATGTGTTTTGTAGCAGGGTATTATATTTGATAGATTATAGAATCTAAACTCAGTGTTGTTTTAGTCATGAAATGTACTTATACCTTAAACATAAGAATATTGCTTATAATGACTGTTACAAATGTTTTACAAAGATTTTAATTAACTAATTTTTAATACAATTTTTAATTATATATTTTTTAAAATATCCACATTTCTGTTATTTGAAATATACATATATTTATTTAATAATTTCTAGATTGTAACTGAAAATAAAATATATATATTGATTATGTAATAATAATTAATCGTAACTTTAAATATATGTAGTGGATACAAAAGTAACTATCTCATAATTTAGTGGGAGATAGTTACTTCCGTTTTATTTGCATTTATTATCTAATAAATGCAAATTTGTAATGTTTTGATTTTTTTTTTTTTAATATTTGGATGTATACGACTTATTGTGCAACTTTTTTGACTGTGAACTCTGCAGGGTTAAAATTATTTTTTTTTATTTTCATCTTACATTTTTTGCTGATTTTTCAATTTGACCTTAAATTTTATTTTCATTTTACTTTTTTTTTGCTCATCTAATGCTTTAAAAAATGCCATTTTAAGCAAAAAAATCCTATAATAAAAACCGACATCAGTTATTTTTAATTTACACAGTTTTTTAAAACATTATTACATATCTCTACTTATATAAAATAAATTCAGTCTATTATCTTAAAACTCAGGCAACAATATAACAATTTTGATCTGTTTTTCAAGAAAGATTTTAAAGCTTCTTAACTTTTTCACTTTGCAGCACAGTAATTCAAATGTCACTACACTATCATACCTCGTATGATGAACTGGAGGAAACCTACCACGCATTGGATATGAACTGTATTTCTTCAAAAACATAAGAAAATACAATGATAATTCAAATTGCAAATCAACTATTTTAATTTATTCATTTAAAAAATAGATAAAAATAACAAACGTATATACTTATTTGCTTTCATCATATATAAGGCTCATTTGCAGCTTGAATTTTAATAACTAAATTGAAACTTACCTTGGAAGAAGATATAAAATACAACAAAGTCTAACAACACTTTTTTAGTAATTCACTAAATAATATTTAACACGCACGCTCTCAAATCTCAACATTCATATAAATATAATTCTAAAGTGATCATACATTTAAACTGAAAGTAAAACCTGAGCAAATTATATTTAGATTTTTTTTTTTCCGTAATAGTCTTTTTTTTTTTCAACATTTATAAAATAAAAATAGTATTGTTATAGAATATAAATATAAAATACCTGTAAAAGTTTAATCTCTCTGATTTATATATACTTTCGTATTTTAAATATTTTTCATATTTCTACATATATAACGTAAATGTATAGTCGTCACCCTATAGCTCAGAAAGAAATATTTGACGGGGGTTTTCTTTTCTAGCTGTAGATATATTCAGAAGAGATCAATGCATAAAACAATGTAGATTACAATAAAATATTTAATGTGTTTTTCAATGAATTGGTTATCATGAGATCAAATATGTTGGTTTATTATTATATAAAAATATATTTAAATATCTATTAAGATTATATTGTTTTCAGAATCATGTTATTTTTAACTTCTTAATTAATAACACAATGAATGATAAGTGTATATGTTTATATATTCAAGCTTCCAGGCCAAGATGCTTAAGACTGGCTTATATATTTAAAAAGTTAAGTTGGGAAAAGGTGGTATCATCCTTTTTTTGTCAAAATCTCTGTCGTGTGTGTCGGAGCCTGATCATTCTTAAAACAGCTGTTTAAAATCTGATTGGCTGTCTTAGCACATGTGAAAGATTAGCAAACTTTCAATTATTATTTCCAATTTAACTTCTTACATGTATCTAAAGTTTGCATAATCATCAAGAAACTATAATTTCTTTCAGGATTTAATTTACTAATCATTTGTAAACACTTTTTATGAGTCACTAAACTTTTGTTTTATATTCTTATATTATCTATGAAGCTCCTCATTCATTTTATTATTCAGCTAGCAAAGAATTCCCTAATATTTATTTTAATTAACTCATTAATACTACAATCATTTGAAAGACTAAGCACTACTTTTATTTATAGGACTATATTTTAGAAACATGATCAAATTATAACTTCAAATAAATAATTTTAGAAAGTTGCTCCTTAAAAATAATATCAAATATACTACCCATAGTTATGTGACAGCAATGATTTGAAATGTTACTAATATTTAAATCTCAAAGCATATTAGTGTATGGTCTGTTGGGCAATATTCCCCTATAAATTATCATGAAATACTGATTTCTTTTACTTTATGAGTCATATCTATTACATAAGGTGTCATTATTGTGAATATATCAAAGTATTATGTTGTATTTCTGTGAACAATGTTTTCAAGTTAAATTTCATTAATTGCACATAAATTTAATAATAACAGACCATAATATTTTTACTTAAGCATTGTCTAATGTTTCTGAAATTTTTTTTTTATATTGTTCTGGTTAAAGAATTCTATTTTATAAAAAAATAAAGCCTTTCTTTCGTTAAAATTTGTGTATGTAAATTAAAGCATAAACTTACAAAAGAAAACAACTATAATTTTTAATGTTATCAGCCTTTCACAGATATATATATATATATGGTCATCACAAAAAAGTGCATTAGAACTCATATCAAATAGATCTATCACATTTAAACTTTCTTTTTAGAAAATCTGATGGTTTGTGGCCATTCAATGTAATCTCATTTCTTGAGAAAATGAATTGCACTAAAAGATGCAGTACCAATTTACAACTTGGAAAATTTTCAATTGTCTACTTCAAACAAGATTTGTCCATGCCATATATTGTTTCCTATTTTTTATTATTATTATTCATTATTGATATTGAAACTAATTCTACCACTTAAATAAACAATCTACCAGATATAATATTACTCTATCCAAATTTTTCAAGGCAGGTATTTTAGATCAACATATTTAGTTACTTCCACATTTGAATAAAAGTAGAAAATCCCTGAATAGAGATATTCCAAAATATATTCATTTATTGGTTGAAATGTTCATATTAAATTAAATTTCTTTGTCATCATTATTGTTTGTACTTACTCGTGTAAGTTCAGATGGATTTATTTCTGCTATACCTATTTCATCAGTTTTTTCAGTAATGAAATTTTATATATTTTGCCTAATTATATATGTTTGCCAGTGGTTGGGTCACAATCAGTAAATTAAAATATGTTAATTTTATTATACAAACAACAATCCATTGCCACAATTGGTGTATTGAGATGACTGACTATATAAAAAACTTCATAATAATAATCTAAATAATTAAAGACAGTAAGCTAAAAAAGAAGAGAAAATGAACACAGATCAAAAAAGTTGGCATACATTTAAATGATAGTCAAGCTTTAATGAACTGCTTTTATTTTCTATAGCAAATAGAAGCAACATTATGTTTAGAAAATATGTATTGGTATAGTTAAACTCATCTGAAAATGTAATTTAATTATATGCCACTGTGAAATTCTATTTGTCATACTAGTGATTAGTCTTTGGGTAATATTAAATCAAAACTGTGTTTTAAAAAAATTTGCATTTGCATTTAATTTTTTTTTTCTGTTAAAGATTTAAACAAATAACTAAAAAAAAATCTATACTATTTTTTATAGAATGTTATTAATCATGATAATATTGATTTATTTCTATTATCTATCACTAAATGTTGAATGTCTAGAACAGCAGTTCTCAACTTTCTTAATGTTGCAACCCTTTAATACAGTTCCTTATATCGTGGTGACCCCAATCTTACATTATTTTTGTTGTTACTTTATAACTGTAATTTCCAATGGTCTTAGGTGACCCCTGTGAAAGGGTTGTTCAACCCTCAAAGGGGTCATGACCCACAGGTTGAGAACTGCTGGTCTAAAAAATTTTAAACGTTATTTAAACTTTTCCAAATATAAAAAAAAACTGTTAGTAATAACACATAAAGACAACACAGGTTGGTATATTGCAGAATATTTTGAATTGTAATATTCTTAGCTTTTGCTCTTTGTCAGGCATTGGGGACCTGACCAGTGATAATACTAGAATAAGAGTCAAACATACACCTATAGATTTTTTTGAGTATCAGATTTTAAGACAATAGTCTAACCGAATGAGTAATAGCATTTCCACTAGTCAGGCCAACAACATCTAAAGAAGAGCAGTAAATAACACACAAAACATTGTGTATTCTACTAAATTGTGTTACATTTATGTGTTATTACTAACAGTTGTTTGTATTTGGAAAAGTTGAAATGTTTACATTTTTCTACATATTTAACATGCAATAATAGATGATAAGAATAATCTAACTTATTATCACATCTAAATTGCCATCTTCACAAACCTTTAGGAAGTTATTATAGTTGCAGCTACTTCGTTCTCTCTCTATTGTTTTTTTTTTTTTTAAAAAAAAACCCATTAATCTGTAAAATCTTTAAGAATAAATAACATGCTAAAACTTTAAAATAAGATGTTTTAATTCAAATAACTATTTACAGTTCAATAATTTTATTATACATATAAAAACGAAACACATATACTTTTTTTTTTCCATGTGTCATAGCATCGGCCGGGCCGCGAACCCACAACCGTCTGCAACCAATTATTTGCTTGCATGGCGGCTGCGATACCTCTCGTCTAACAACGCAAGACTTTTATTATTCCTAATAATAATTTTCAACTAATGAAGGTATGTATATTTTGAGTTTCTTATTGAAGAATATTATATAGATTATTTAGATCCAGTTTCAAGAGCTATTGTAAACCCATCTGAATCCAAGTTTTAAGCTTCTCTGGGTCGCCTAAAGATTTACTACCAACCGCCAAACAAAGCTATTATAAACAACGAGGAATTGGCAAACCTCATTGTTTATAACTTACAAGCTTAAAAAAATAGGGTCATGTGATCTATGACTCTTATTTTAAAGCTATTATAAAGTTGCTAAATATGAAAACTTGTACTGAAGATTAGTTCATGCTAAGGGCATCATGATAAAATTTAGCGCTTATTTATTTATTTATAGGCGTATATTCACAAGTTCAGAAATATGTATATCTATATACTTGTGTGTTATATTTATATTAATTTACAGCATATATAGAGTTAAAAAATATACGATTTTATTTACTTTTTTTTTACTGGAGAAGTTGAGAACAAATATTTATCCAGTATATCAATAAAACAAAATCAGTTAATATTGAAAAATAAACAAATAGAAAATTAGAAAATACACTTTCATGATCTCTTTAAAGTGTTTCTTACAAATGACAAGCTTTATTTATTTCAAAATTAAAAAAATCCAAAGCATCTGTCATGATTAATTTTAAATTCTATTTATTCATGAATTATTAAAATAATATATGCATGTCTGTACATGTAAACATTATTTTTCTGTTTTTTTGTTTTATAAAAAATACATTTATTATAAATAATATATATAAAGAATATTACTTGCACAAAGAAGTTGTTAATATTTTAAAAGTATTATTAGTATAAACATACACACACCCAAATTTTCATAAAAAGCGAAAGAAAATAGAGATATTAGTACATGTATTTGTTAGACAATCGAAAACAATCAAATGCTTAGTAATGAAAAGCTCAAATCCAAACTCTTCTGAAAACATAAATAAACATTAACTTTGCTACAATAGTTTGTATACATTGAAGTAAAACATGCATAAATCTCCATACAGTAATGCCGCCCTGTTCCACCAGAGTAATCAACGGATGCCAGAAGACTTGTGCATAAAATCCCCATCTAGTGCCTACTCATCCAATATTCCCAGACTAGTTTCTGGCTTGTGGTCTTCATCAATGAGGAGCTTTGGATCTGAGATCACTCCACCTAGATCTTAGGATATAATGCAACCCTCCAGCTGCCACTTTTTATCTCTACTTAACTACAAACCTATGAGAATAAAATTGAAAGCACAATAATATTTTCAATCTAAGTCACAAGCCAAAAACTAGTCTGGGGATATTAGATGAGTAGGCACTAGATGGGTATTTTATGCACAAGTCTTCTGGCATCCATTGATTATTCTGCTTGGCATTGAATGGCACTAATGTATGGAGAGTTTTGCCTGTTTTAATAACAGTTATGTGCTAACATAAGAAATAGTGATCATGTGATCTTTAGTGGTTTAATACATTGAAGTACTTTTTATAAACTGTATACATTTGAAATGTAATTAAAAATTATATCAGCATAAAATTATTATGTCACAGTAATCAAAATAATAAAGCAGAAAAATATTTTATAACTTTGTCCAGTTAATAAAAGTTTATGAATTAGTGGTGTCTGGATTAATGGTAATCAACCTTTAGTTAGATAAAAGCATGGAAAATAGAGTAGTAAAATCACATATATAAAAAAAAAAATAAAAGTGTAGTAAAACATTGAGGGTGTACATATATTTTTGATACACAATCAAAGGAGTAATACTATATCTTAGAAATCACATAACTTGTTAGTTTGTAACTGCAGTAAAGTGTAACCAATTATATTTATTAAATAAATATAGGGAGATAAATCTTTTTTTTTTATAAAGTTCTTGTTAGTGATTTTGAATGGGATTCGGAAGTCATAAAAGATGGTATTGTAAAATGTTTACATGGGTATTTATTTGTAAAGTTATAAAAATTGCCAAATTATTAGCCAACTAAGTAAAAAATCACAAATTATACAGTCAGGTTTGAGAGTTTAAATCTAATTTGCGTCATAGAATAAACTAAGTAGAAGTGATTAAAATGTAAAATTGTAATAACTAAAATCAATATTTTGATGATGATAGTAAATAAGAAAATTAGCAATGAATATAAATGGAGCACAATTTTTCAATGGATAAATAATATGTTATCAGTTGTTTGTTTTTAATAAATGCTGCAAACCCAATTATGGGAATTAAAACTTATTGAAACTGATGTATAGTTGAAAAGTGAACCTTATAAAATAATTTTTTTGTGATTACTTTTATTTGTATTAATAATAAATTTACATACAGATGAATAGCTTAAATATTTAAGCTTCAAATATATAAATTCATATATTTATAAATTCAAAGTTAGAAAAGGAAATTACAAATTATTTTTATCATTCTGAATCCAATTTTATTAAATGACTCATCAAGAAAAAAATACTGAAAAACAAATGACAAAATGCAACTATTGGAAAATCAACATATTTTTTGGAAAGCATGTCAAATTGCTTTCAATTTCAGACCAACATATATTATTTCATCAAAGGTTGTAAATAATTAAAAACAGCACCATTCTGTTAAATTTGAAGTTTGATTGGATCATCATATTTTCTAGTTGTAGTTTGTTGTTAGTAAAGTGAGCCAACAGCTGGAGAGTTTGGTGTTTAATAAAATGGTGAATACATAACTTTTCAAAGAATTAACTTAAATGATTGCAAGAAAGCAAACTAACATCAATATTAAATGTGAAAGAAATAAAGCTAATTCAGCAATGGAAACAGTAAATTATCAATATCATTTTTAATTGCTGCTGTGGCTAAATTATTCATTGTATATAATTTCAAAGAAATCTAATCACAGTTAGAGTATTGGATGTAGAATTTAAGACTGCCATATAGCCCATCTGTCCTACATGATAAGTATGCCCCTGACTTAATAGTATGCATATCAATAATAAAACTGTAGATAAACCAAAATTTAGAAAAATTATTGATATAGAATTAATACCAGAAAGAAAATTAAACTTAGGAAAGATAAAATTTAGCAAAACTATGAATATAGGAATACAGCTAAGGAAAAACACAAATAATAATTTATGACAGATGTGACATGCTTTTATTTAAAGTTACATATAACAATCAAAATTGTGATTCAATAATTTTTTTTTTTTTTGATTTTTAGAGCATTAAACCTAAAATGAAATAAAAGCATTTTAGGAAAAAATTTTTTTATTTATATTATTTTTATTTTTAAGTGCTTGAATAATCAGTTATAAGATTTTTTTTTTACAATGACACCATTTTAAAAAAAGCAATTTTTACATAAACAATCCAAATGAAAATTAAGGTTTCATCTTTTATTTCTTTCTGTTTTAATTAACTGAAAATGCTCCTAAAATTTCTATGTCAAAGTAAATAAAAGTAATTCCTTTAGGAGGGAGGGATGACACATATCTATTGTACAGAACTAAAAACTTACCAAACTGATTTGAAGGTTATTTGAAATGGAATCTACCATCACTATTAGGAAAACTCTGAAATACTATCATATTACATTACATTGTCATCAAAAGTGAACACATGTTCAAAGTTTGAAGATAATTGGTTTTGTAGAAGTAGGTTAAAAATCAGTTACAAGCTTTGACCAAATAAACAAAAGCGTTAAGCTAAATAAAACATTTTTGTTACTATTTATTTGCTTAAATTATGTATAATTTTTTTTCTTTTATTGTTTTTCTTTTTATAACCTCGACAGTTCTAATAACCAATGTAAATATTTTTTCTTCTAACAATATTTAACATAAATAATATTTTTCAAATAAGCTTCACAGTACTTGTACACTTTTAATTTTTTTCCCTGTTGTATTTAGAATTGTTATTTTACTGCATATACTTCAATTGCATATGAATTGCTATAACATGAGAAAAAATAATTTTTGCTCATAATTCTAAAATTGATATATTTTAACAGCATGGGTCAAGCAATATATTTTTAAATAATTATGTAATAAAACTTATGCTTTTAATAAAAAATAAATTTATTATTATATAGTTTTAAAATATTTATTAAACCATATACTTAACATAATTAAGAATGTTACTGTTGTGTTTATATATGTATTGAAATAGCTGGACACATGCTTGGTTTATATCTAGCAGTTTTCAATGAACTGGCCTCACTCCTTTGGCCAATATAGTGGACAACATATGTACTGCATTCAGCTCTGAATGTAATGTGTTGTTGTTTGACCTTACCTCTGAATGGACTAATTATTATAATTAGATCTTTTTGTAATGAAAGATATTGGATTTTCTGAGCATCGTTGCTTATTGGACAATTTTTTCTATTGGATGCTTAATCCAACCAAGATAAGATGGAATCTGAATTAGTCCATTAGTTGATTGTAAATTGTGTTATAATATTCATACACTAAACTAAAATTTAAATAGTTCATTAGATAGCAGATGTCTTCCTAATATCTTTCTCCAAATTAAAAATTGTTAAAAAAAAAGAATATTACCCAACAGGTTAGTCAATTGATAAATAATGGTGATGTTTTTTGTTCCTTTGTAATCATTATCTAAGAATATCTAAATATTCATTTACTGATAACTAATTGGATGGTTGATTCATTATTAAATATTTAAAAACTTTCAATTTTTCCTAGATTTAAATCCCAGATTATAGCTATAGAATGTGAAGCTATTAACCACTATACCATAAAAACCCTGCTATATAATCAAAAGTAAAACGGTCTTTAAACTGTTCGCTTTAAGAAAAGAACTATCATTTTTTGCATAGAAATAATGAAAATATTTACTAAACTAGACGACTTAAACTTAGTTACAGAGAAAACAAATCCAAAGCTGGAACTTAAATAATAACTAAGTTTTATTAGGATTTGAATGTGGGTAAATGACACGGAAGGTAACGCAATAATCTTTATCTATGATACCCTTATATCACATACACACTACGCCTATACATATAAATGAAGTTATTTTCTAATTTTTTTTTCTTTCATTAACTATACATTTTTCTATAAAGAGCTTAGAATTCCTTTAAGCTATAAAATAATTATTTCAGTCTTCAATAAAATGTGTGAAAATGTACTTAAAGCGCTTTGTTATTAAGTGGAGAATACTTCATGATAGTGTTGAAAATTGAATTAAAGATTAAACTTTTTAAAGTTATAAGAATGAAAGATTCTTAAAAGACTGTAGGCATGAATCCAAGAAAATATGTTTAATATTTTAGAAGTGTTGAAATTAAATTAAACATTCGGAATATTATAAAGCATAGTATTAAAGAGAGAAAAAAATTTAAAATAGAATAAAAATAAAACAACAGACAATATACATTCAAAATTATAATTAGGTAAAATAATGCGACTTTAATTCTTAAAGATGTTCTGTTTTATAATTTAATATTGCAATGGACAAATATTTTTAATAAACATAAAAGGACGAGTAATTTATTCACCAGAAAATTTAAAATTGAGAAGATTATAAATACTTTAATTGCATTCCTGCTAAATTCACCTCCTGAAAGTAGATCAAGTTAACTAAAAAAAATAATACCATGATCACATCATAGCAATAGGTCATGGTTAATGGTAATTTGCCATTTCCTGTTACCCTCATGACATAAACTTTCTAACATCTCGATTTCATAAATATATCGTGACTGGAATACATCTAATAATGAACGAAAATTTAAATGATTAAGAAAATATATAAAAGTAGTTGCAGATATGATTATAAAAATAAAAAAATCAGTTCATGGTGAGATTTAAAATCTAGAAATATTGAAAAAAAAAAGCTTTAAAGAAAGCAATGCTGAAGAAATTAAAAAAGAGAGGTTTGTTTTTTTAAAGCTATTAAATTTTTGAAATATATGAGACGCAACAACAATGAAAGTTATTAAATTTTTAATAAAAAAAACAGTTAAAATTATAAGAGTGAAGCAAGATATAAAGAATCTAAAATAAAGAAGCTGATCCAAAAATACAGCATGTAAATTTTAAGTGTTTCTTAATAGTACTATTTTACAAAAGTTTTCTATGCAAGGAAAGTATTTGATAGTAAGAAACATCCTAAGTTATACTACTATAGTAGACAGCAGCAGTGTATGATGTGAGATAAAGAATCATGGTATTTGCAATACTCCAAAATTAAATAATTGTGGATATAGCTTGAAAATATCATATCCATGATGGTGATGTTGAAGAATGTAAAAACAATCTTTTATTTATTTATAAAATAGTTTCGTGATGATTTTTATCCTTACTTTATTATACAGTGATTAACAATAGTAATCATTCATAACCAAATATGCATATCATAACTTTACAAAAATAACATAGGGATAAAAAACAAATAATACAAAACTAAAAGACAAGAAAAAATGCTTGGAGTAGTAATTTCTGTATATAAAATTGAAATATTGATTTTTGTTTGTACAAAACATAGATGGCCTTAACTATGGCTAAACATTTTCTCCATTGGGGTAGTATAATAAATAATTATTAAAGAATATCTACAAAACATCATGTTAATAGGAGATTTGAATCATGAATTAGCATTAAGTAAAATAGCAATCACATGTTAATATCACAATTTATTGTTAAGATTTAATACACAAGATTAGTATAGTTGATTAAAATTAAGTTCAAATTCTTTCATAAAGAATTGTTTTCTTTATATTAAAAATAAATTATGATATATGACCACTTATCTTGAAAAAAATTCTATATTTTATAACTTTTAAAAAAGAAAAAAATATTAATGTCAAAGAAATATATTAACATATGAATGTGGAATTTAAAACTTGGAACATATAAAAATCATCAGCATACATTGGCATGTTATTAATAACTATTTTCAGGAATTTGTATTTACTGCCTAATTTAGTTCCACAGTAGAATAATAAACTCAAGGGATAATAATTTATAGATTAATCTATATTTGTGGCAATTATATTTTTATTAAATCAGAACCAAATGTTTACATACAGACTTCCAAAATATTTTAAAATATTCATTATGTTACTAGACAAGATGAACAAAAACAAAGTATTACATTGGATTAATAAATATATGTAAATTCAAATAAATGCAATGAAAAGTACTGTCACTGAAATAGGCAGTTTTATTTTTTTTAAAAAAAATTTGTATGTTTTGTTTGGAGTATAAATTTATAAGTGCAGAGAATTGAGCAATAAAGAAAAAAAAAGAAAGTTGTCTTTCATTGGTGGTCGAGAAGTCAGCGCGACTGCTTTGCACTTGCAGGCAGTTGCCCGGGTTGTGGTTCGCATCCCGGCCGATGCTATGACACTTAAAATAAAAAATGAAAGTCTTGGATGAGTAAGTTTAAAAATATAAAATATCTTACAATTAACTAATAATGTAAACATATTAAAAAAAAAAAAAAACAGTTAGAATTGAATTCTCATGTTCTTAAAAATGGAGTTTATAAAAATTGTTTTGGGAAGGTTATGCAAAAAATGAAAGAGTTAAAATAAAACAATTTTTTTGATTATCTTAAGGGATAATAATTTCAGTTTTATAAAAGAATATATAAATGATGGAAACTAATTGTGAGGTAATCTTGGAGATAGATCTGGCAGAATACTGTTGATAATGTTTATGTCAAGATGATTATAGGAATATACTATTTATTGCATTTTTATTTTTATTTTTTTAAAAATAAACTTTGCTGTTTAACATGTTTTTCTTTTATCATATATATATATATATTAAAAATAATAATTCAATAAAAATTATTTTTGGTATATATATATATATATGAAAATAATCCGTTATATATATATATATATGAAAACAGTTCACACTTAATATATTACTTAAATAATACACTTGGGTCTCATTTTATGCAATAGATAGGTTCCTCAGAAAATGCACACAAAAGAAATCACACAAAAATAGACTTAACTTACCTTGAAAAATGGGGATAGGGGGTTGTAATTTTCAGAAATCGCATAAAAGCAAAGCAATAAGGAAAAATTACTTTAAAATTCACATTAAAAAAATAAGGAAATAAACTATGACTAATAAAAAATATCAAATATTTGAAAAAAATTGGTACAAGACAAACTCATTTTACTTTTTTTTATTAACTACAGTATTTAATTTTACATTTTTTTTATACATATTTTAATCATTAGTGGTTGTTTGACTATTTGACAATATGCGTTTGTTTGGGAAATGTTAAGAAATCAGATTCATCATGTGACATACAACTAGCGCCAGTTTCAGTCTTGAGCTATGTTATTGATTTTTTGTTTCTATATTAAAAAAATGAGATTGTAATCAAAACAAAAAGATTATAGATTATCATTAGAAAGATTATTTTCAGTTTATAAAATCAATAAAATCTTCATTATTATTTATTTTAAAAATCTAAAAAAATATTTATTTCTGTTATAATTAACAAAATACCTTCTAAAAATTTAAAATTTTTGACTATTTATTGTGATATTTTTATATGTAAATATAAATCTATTATTATTATTTACTCATTAGTATAAGTAGGTTATTACATAGAAGCTAATATTCTAAATGCAGCTTCAAGCCATATTCACATTAGCTGCTAATATAAAGTTATATTTTTGAAAAAAAAAAGTATTTCAAGTCAAAATAAGTTATTAATAATTTAAATTTCTTGATATCTAATAAATATAGTCAAATACAAAAGATATTAAGAAGAAACACGAATCACATAAATTCAAAATTGCATTAAAATAATCTGCATAAAACAAGACCCAGGTGTATATGGTTTCAGTGCAATTTGAAAGATAATATTAACTATTTCTTAGTCTGTTTTTAAAAGCAGGTCATGTTCACCTATTTAATAAAATTTATTTAAACTTTTTTGAAGAATACATTTTATTCTAAGTAGTAAATGGTTTCAGTGCAAGTTGGAAGTTAAAATTGACTATCTACTTTCAAAACAGGTTGCATTTGCTTGTTTAATAAAATTATTTAAACTTCTTCAAATTATACATTTCAATATCATTTAGACAAGTATCAACTTTTAGTGTCTATATAAACATATTATACTATAGATAAAGGTAAATATCCACCTTTATCACATTAAGAGAGGTTAGCTTGACAACAAATTGAGTTTCTTGGTATTATCTAGATGTAGATAGCTTTTATATATTTCCATTTATAAACCAATCTAGTCTTGAGCATTATATATATATATATATATATATATATAATATACATAAAATGTCCATTAATTAAAACAAAATTGTAATTATAATAAAAATAATAAATTTAATGGTAATAAACTATTATAAACAATCATTAACTATGCAGAAGTACTTTAGGTTAATTTTTAAACCTGTGTCAACTGCCATTAAATGAAAAAAAAAACAAAGCAGGAGCAAATATCATCAATTCAAATCCCATGAATCTCGTTTTTAATGTTAGCAACTTGTCTATTTATTAAATGCATTTTATTCCTATTTATAAAAATTGCCACCTTAATATTTCTTTTATTATGGTTTTTTCTCTTCATGAAGAATTTTTACTTTCAAAATCAAATTTAAATTTATATTTACATGTTTTTTCATGATCAAAGAGAACTGAAGGAGATATTAAATCACAATGAATCACCATTTCTTCTTCAATTTTCTTTGATCATGAAAAAACATGTAAATATAAATTTAAATTTGATTTTGAAAGTGTAAAAAAAAATTAAGAAGGCAATTTTTATAAAGAGGAATAAAATGCATTTAATAAATAGACAAGCTGCTAACATTAAAATACGAGATTCATGGGATTTCAATTGATGACGTTTGTTTTCGCTTTGTTGTTTTTTTTTTTTTTTAAATTTAATGGCAGTTGAGGCAGGTTTAAAAAATAACTGAAAGTACTTCTGCAGAGTTAAGGATTGTTTATAATAGTTTATTATTGTTAAATTTATTATTTTTATTATAATATATATGTTGTAAGAATAGCTTACAATCCATTTAAGTCCAGCCTTTATTTACTCACACCTTTACATCAAACTCATTTAAAATGTAAGATTAGATTATAGTTGGTTGAGAGTGCATTATCATGTTATAGAGTAAACATACACATGTATATATACACAACAAATGTTTATTTTATTGAGTACTATATTAAATAAATGTTACAATAGATTAATTTTTTTTATCTAATAAAAGGATAACAAAAAACCAGTTAATAAAATCATACAAACATATATGTATACCAATAATGATTTAAATGTCATTGTGTTTTACATCACAATACAAGACTTATACTAGATAAACATGGCTATGTTTTAATGTCAAGCCTAAGTGCAGAGGAAGAAAATAGACTTCTATTATGTAATTTTATTTTTACTTACAATCAATATGATATGCACAATAGACAGCTACCACCATTAAAAAAGGAAATAAAAATACTAGTATACTAAACACTGAAAACTAAGTCCAGTATAAAAGCAAACCCAGTTCATTTCTGTCATCTTTTATTATTTTCAAAAGGATGCAATAGCTGTATAACACCAACAACAACTCAAGATCGAATGTTCAAATCTAAGAGAATATGGACAACTTGTTTAAACATTCTAAATTATTTGTGTGATCTTTGTAGCACAAAGTTATAAAAAAAACTATAGCCAATATTTAAATAGAAAATAGTTTTGATAGATTTGTCCAGGTGGAAAAAAATTAATCAAATGATTTTAAATTGACATTTAAAATAAAGACTATACTATTATTCAAATAGAGATAAAGTAAAGAAATAAAATATTGTCAGCATATAAATATAAGTAATGAAATAATTCTATTTATTGTATAAGTTATTAAATACTAAATAGTGAATTAATGAAATTTAAATCTTTTACGAACTGCTGAGGAATGTACTCTGGCTAATTTAACATTGCTGTAGGGCCGGAGTGCTATTGTCCCTGACCATAGGAAGTATGACAATTAAATAGTCACCTGTATAATGTCAAAAGAAACATCACAAACACCCTGTCTTAAATGTCTAGATAGGTCTAGAATGAAAACAACAAAAGATGGAGATAACAGCATTTTGAACATGTCATTGAAGTGTCCCATGAGTGATGCATAACTTTCTGAAGGATGACCCAAAGAAATATAAACTGTATTTAGTTGCCAAATTCATGGGCATTAATCAAGATGATTTGAAGAAAGTTTTAATTGATTATGTTTTTTTTTATATACGTACGTTTGTAAAATTCTATTTTTATTTCACTTCCACATTTGGAAATCTGAATGTTTACAAGTTGGGAGAGTCCACTGTAATTGAAATCATCAAAGTACAGGGGGTGGTATTAATTTAGACAATTTTTTTGTTAAATAAAGTTTATGTCAGTTCTCCCCTTTGTAATGATCTCACATTTGATAATCATCATTATTGATATGGAATGAGGTAATATTTTTTTTGATACTATTCCATATTGAATACATTTACTACTATAGGACAGAGTTTGTGTTTTATTTGTTTATTGTTAACTAACAATTTACCTTTATTTTTTGGTATGAACAATTAATCTTCTTGTGTGGATGCTCTTTCCTATCAACTTTAGGGAATTGTACATACATAGGAGAGGGTCCCCATAGAAGATGGAACATCTACAGCTGGAATTGAATAATGAAGTTATTGTACATATATTGATATAATATTGTAAATAGTTAGTCAGCTTGGTGCCTTTTGATCTATCTCTACCATGGGTTAAGGAAAGAAATAGTAAATATATTAATCATTGATATGGTAGAAATGCATTCTTGACACATATAATTATAATTTTTTAAATCATGTTGAAGAGTTTTGAATTTTTATTTTGTTATTAATAAACATTAACTTCATTTAAATTATATTGGTCTCTAGTTTATCAAAATATTTTATACATTCACTCATCAACTTATAACTGGATATATATATATATATATATATATATATATATATATATATATATCCCCCACACACTTTATTTTTATATGACTGAATGGATCTTTAATTGGAACCTATATAAAGGTGCAATAGTTGCTATTTATTGTGAATTTACCATGAAGAGAGCCAAAGGCAACTTTCTCCCTGAGTTTGAATACTGAGGCATAATGGAATTCAAAAGAGAGGTGAGGTATGTATAAACTAGCCCAAATTCTATCGAAATTTAATGAGTAAACCCAGAGATATCCCATTGGAGGTGAATGTGATCTTTGGTTAGGTACTTCATAGTCATTCACAGCATTCTACTCAAAGACCCTGGGTCTGACCATAGTGAGATGCACTACCTTTCTTCTGGTGGAAAACCTGAACCATTACAATATATATCTCATGGTTGCTGGTGATACAATTAAGTTAAGATGAAAAATGCACTGAGATTAGTATAACTGTTGCAAATTTACATACATTAAATTCTCTTAAAAATCCCAGGTTGAAATAACTAGGCAATAATTGCTTTGGCTAAACAGAGTCATGTGATTGCTACTGATTGGTGTTTACCATTGCTTTTGATTCATCTTAGTGCAATTTATTCTGTCATTTCAATATTATTGCTAAACAGTAATACACTGAAACCGTATACATCATTAAGCTATTTATTAAAATTATAATATGAAAAATAAATATTTGTACTTTACTGAACTGGGTTTTTAAAATTATCTTTCCACAGTTAATAAATATAATAAATGAAATGTTTATTGCTTGAGAATTTATAAGACCTTTAAGCACTGGAGATGATTGACATAAATCTGTTGCCCATGGATATGACCTATGGATCCTATCATTCTTTTATTGCACTAAGCCATACAGACAAAAAATAATTGGTCATTGTTCAGATGTTTATCAAAAGTTCAAAAAAATTCCATGGATTTTAGATTCATTCTATGACTGTATTAAATCATACAGGCTTTGTCTGTAAACTGTGATATCTGTGCCATCATTCATGTTTATATCTGGAAAAATTGAATATCTTGGAAAATGTTTACAAAAATTAAACTCTAAAAGTCTCTTTTATTTTTGTTTTAATAATAAAAAAAATTGTTTTAATTAAGCATAAATTTTAGCATTTCAAAAGCCTTGTTTTATTAATTTACATGAGCGGTTAGCATGATAAGAAATACTTAACAAATCCATCTCAATTACCTAGCACATTTTTACTTTTTTTAAATTTTTATCTATTGAGAAATCCAGAAACCTTTAGTACATCAGATTATACTTTATTCTTTGAACCCACAATTCAGGAAGATCAATTTAATATAACACAACTTATAAAAAATCAGTATATTTTAAAACTATGTTTTCAGCATTGCAAGTGATTGTTGCACAAAAACAAACAATACAAACATAAAATAAACTTTTCATAAATGGAGGGTATTAAAAATTTCAATATTTTTTTAAAAATAAATATTCTAATTCAATAAATAATGAGTATATGTTTTATGAATAAACTAAATATATGCTACAATTACACAGACTTAAAACTGTCTATATTGATAAATTTTTGTGGAATAGGTAGATGTGACAAGGGACAATTTTGTAATTAGCATTTTTTAAGAATAGCTATGACGTTTTGTATTTATGTAAAACTTAAATCAACCCACAATACTGTTAATTGGTCAGCTCCTCTTTTATCAAACTTTGCCTGCATTATAGTTTCAATTAGATCTTCTTATAATATGAATAACATATAGAATGATTTTATTGTGATTGTTTGTGGTTTAAATACAGGTTCAGACCAAATCTCATCAAATAAACATGTGATTGGTTGCATTCTTTTGTTTAGCACTATCGTTCAAACATATCACTATTTTTATAGACTTTTTCAATTACAACTTCCTTATCCAATAACAGACACAAATAATCATGTACGTTGAACAATTCCAATCTTCATTGCAAGTAAAATATCCTGAACCTAAAAAAATTCTCCAGACTTTTTTCTGCTGCATGTCAATTTGTGACCAATTACTTGATTGCTGGATATTTGTTGTTGGTGAATAAATCATAGAGGCAAAAACTGTCAGTTTAATTATTCACCAATTTTAAAGTCAATGATTGTTTATGGTACATAATCTTTTTTTATGTAATCACATAATCTTCACTTTTTATTTTGATCTTTAACTTTATATGTATTTTCAGGTCTTCTCCATATTTAATTATAAGTTCTGTATTATCATAATTAAAGTTTGTTGATTTTTATTTAATTAATTCTAAATCTACTTCATCTTTGTTCAATATTTTGCATTTAATGGCTGTTTTTTTTATCTCTTGATCAGTTAAAAGAAAAATAACATTCAAGGGTCAAGGGTGAAACCTTTTTTTTAAAAAAATCACCCTTGATAACTGTTGATCTAGTAATGTTTTATTTTAAGGCCAGCTATCTTCAGAACAGAATCTTACTTAAACAAATTCTGTCTAAAATTTAAAAAAATATATAAAAAGATAAGTTTTATTTGTTAAACAAACTATGTTTAGAAGGAAAAGAGTTAATGCGAGTATGTTATTAGAATCTGCTGTAAATTAATTCTTCATTGAAATGATTAAAATAGAATATCGATTGTTTGAAAAATGTTTGTCTCATCCAAAGAATTAGAAATGTATAAATTACATTTGCGATTGAAGCAATATATATATATATTTGATGGTCATTTGGCTTTTCAAATGTCAGAGTAATTTAATTATGTACTTTACCTCTTAGATATTTTTTATTTTCCAAATAGTTATTAAATATGCCCTTTCTTTCTGTCTCTCTGTTTCTTACAAATATTTTTTTTCATAAATCATCTCCATGTTTTCTTGGCACAGTATCATGGTTAAAATGTCATTTTTCATTTAATATAAATAGTTAAATGACATTTCCATTATCAAAAATTTCAATTCATTGAATATTTTATATGATTTGATATATTTTTTTAAAAAAATATATTTTCCTTTTAATTAATTTACTTTGAGAATTAAATAAATATCTTCAATTTTATAGATTTCCTCTTAATTTGAAAGCTTTCTTTGTTAAAATCTATATTTTGTCAATTGAATGAGTGGAGAATTAACTTATTTTTAGAAACATCTGTTTTATCTGCTCAACCATATTTAACAACAGAAATCTTGATCATTAGTTATATTTACAAACACACACACACATATATATATATATATTTGCGTCATAAATATAACAGATAGATAAGTATGTTAATAAATTAATAGATATAAAGATAAACTATCCTTAATTAGTACACTGTGTTAAAAGTTTCGCCATAATTTTATCTCCCCCCTTTCTCAGACCCACATCTCATCAACTACAAATACGTGTACTAAATACATTTAACGATATTATAACTACACATGGAAATAAAATAGTTAGTTAATACAGTCATATCTGTTGATAAAATATATAATTGGAACTGACCTAAATCATAATATATCATTAAGGATCAGCTAAATTTACAACACAACAATCTTGATTTAAGTAGGCTGGACAAACTTAAGTTTTAATCAAGATTTTTTTAAGCACTAACTAAAGCTATATATTCAATAATGTAGCCATTCCCAACTGAAGAGTAAAATAAAAATGGAAAAATGCTTTAATCTTGCCCATTTAGTTCTTAAAAGCTTGATAAATAATACATTTTGCCTTGAAAAAGCTATTTGCCCACAATAAGCTTTTTAAATTCTGTTTTATTATTATATATTACTTGAGTCCACAACTCTTAATGAAATATTGCAATGTACTGAGTCTGATAATATTTGTGTAATTTGAATTATTCTATCATTAAAATAGCGTGGGGAAAAGTTTTAATGTACATACAAAAAAGGTTATTTGTTTATTTGAGTAATTAAAAAATGATATTTAAATCCTGTAATAGATAAAGAGGAATCATAATGCTGTGTATCATCATCTTATTTTTTTTTTTCCTGCTGCTAACTTTTAAAATTGAGATTACATAATAACTCTCATTGTTGGTATCTTACTAGATGCCAGTTGTTCATAAGTAACATTTGAAAATGTATATAAATTTGTATTACCAATCAAATTCAGAAAACAAAAATAGAAAAATAAAAAATAAAAACTTAAAAATAAGTTGTGTGTTAAGCATACAAACATTCAGTGAACCACAAGTTTATTCTTATATATCACAGGTTGCTGTTTTAGTTTGTTTGATATGTTGTGTTGCTTTTTGTTAAATAATTTTTAAAGAAAATGCTTTTTTTCTAAGACTTTAGCATCCTCCATACTTGTATCTCTTCATTGTACCCTATAACATCTTCACTATAAAAAGGATCAATGTTACTATTCTGTACAGTGTTTTTGAGACAATATTCATAACATATATGGTATGTCTCTCCAGTAAAAACTAAACTATAATTTACTACAAATATCTGTTATTATTTTATTTTTTTTCATGACAAATCCAACCAAGCTAGTAAAATCAAGAGCATAACATTTTCAATAAACTCATTTTTATTTTTTGAAAAATCATATAGAGTTTTCTTAAATTTAAAAAAAAGATAATTTTAATTACAGTGATAGACCATTATATTTTATTTCTATACAATAATTTTGAAAGAAAAGTCATGATGAAATATTTTATCCTTTACTTTATTGAATGTGGCAGCAACACAATGGAAAATATGTGATCCCTTAATTATGATTATAAGTTATTGTCAATTAGCCCCTGCACACTGCCTTATGTCACTGTTGCTAGTCAAAAACCAATAGATATAACATTACCAGGATGATTTACAATTTACTTTTTTACACTACTACATGTCAGCGCATAGTGCTGGAATTCACAGGGAGGGGATCCGATGTCTTTGCCAATCTGAAGGATCATCCATCACATGCAAGACAATTTTTAAAACATTATCCATCTCAGCATGTAGTGCTGGAATTGGAAGGAAGGGGGATCTGATGGTTTTGTCAATCTGCAGGATCATCCATCACACAACATACACAACATTTTTAAAAACAAAATTATTTAATAAAATCTAATATTTTCTTTTTTCAATTAATGTCTGATCAAAAAAATTATCACTATTTTAAAACAATTTATAAAACCCAATTTGATTTGAAAGTTCACTCTGATCAAGCCAAGCTTATGCTTTGAAAGTCTCATAGCTGTCCCTGTACAAAATATGTTTTACACATGATTTCTATATAATGCTGGAATGTACACTTTTGAAATTGTTTAACCTTAAAAATATATGTACGAAAGTTTGTCTTTTGTCTTACAATTAATACTATCTAAAACTACATCAGGTCATATAAAAATATGCACATCAAATGCACATGCAAAGACGTAGGACAACTGGAATTCTACACCCCCTCACATTATACTGTAGATATCTGTTAAGTGAGCAATAGTAACAGAAAGTACAAAAGCTGCTTAGCAGCCAATATGAATAGAACTGTTCTATAGGCCATGTAAACAGTATATTTCTGTGCTTTTGCATAGAAACAGTGACATCAGGTGGTGTGCAGGGGCTAATCAATGACAACCAGATTATCTTAAATAATTTATTAGTATGTTATATAATTTTAGTTTACATATCCATATATATGTAATAGTTTTGCATATATATGTGCACATGTTTAGTAAAGTGGAATATGTTTTCTTACTCCCAGATAATATAACAATAAGAAAAATATCTCATTTCTCCAAGTATACACAAATGCATGTGCAAAAGTATTACACTCATACACATTGCAGCATGCAATTTAAAAGGGTATTCTTTTGGGTCATGCCACTTGGATTTCAGTTTTTATATTTATTCACAGAGAATATTGCTAAACAAACTTAATGCTTGGGAAGGTGATTTAAACATTATTTAAATATACACATATAAGAATCTTAAAGTACAATAATAGTTCATCTACTTGATTTTGACTGTAACCTGATCCTGAGACAAGACTAAATAATATTTTTTTTTTCAATTGGCTTAGCACTTATTTTCCAAATGTCCATCCTGACTAACTATCCAATATTTTTTATTAGTAAATATGTAGATATTTTTATTTTTAAAATAAGGACCCACACACACACACACACACACATATATATATATATATTACAAGCTTAAGAGAATTGAGTCATGTGATCTATGATTCTGATTTTGATTATTTAAGGATCCATATAATTTGATATTTAATAAATCTGATTAGTTAGGCTTTCACTATTTATAAATTAAGTACTATTTAAAAGAATTTTGTCCTGCAGTTAGCTACTTAAAGTTTCTTTAATCTAGCTTTATCTTTCTTTCTTTCTGTATGTCTATCTATCTATCTATCTATCTATCTATCTATCTATCTATCTATCTATCTATCTATCTATCTATCTATCTATCTATCTATCTATCTATCTATCTATCTATCCATCCATCCATCCATCCATCCATCCATCCATCCATCCATCCATCCATCCATCCATCCATCCATCCATCCATCCATCCATCCATCCATCCATCCATCCATCCATCCATCCATCCATCCATCCATCCATCCATCCATCCATCCATCTATCTATCTATCTATCTATCTATCTATCTATCTATCTATCTATCTATCTATCTATCTATCTATCTATCTATCTATCTATCTATCTATCTATCTATCTATCTATCTATCTATCTATCTATCTATCTATCTATCTATCTATCTATCTATCTATCTATCTATCTATCTATCTATCTATCAGGGATGAAGTATCCTTGTATTGAATGGAATGAGTGCTTCTGTAGAAAGATTCACTAAAACTTTCAAAAGCTTTAATTAAAATTCAATTTAAAAAGTCACTTTCAATTTTTTTTTACCAACAATTGAATTGTTTTTATATACACCTAGAATGAATTTGAATAATGCTTCTCATTGATTATAAAAAGTTCAAACAATGCTAAGATCTAATTTACAATTAAAACTTTTAAGAATGTTAAAAGAATTGGGAAGATAAAAATATATTGGTAATGTATTATCTATATTTAAACTAATCATGGTCTGATTAATGGATAAAAGAGTTCCAGATTTTTGTAGATGTATGTAATATGTATATATTAGTTATTACATAAAAATTATTACTATAAGTAATATAAAAATATGCTGTACTTTTAGATGGACTTCATGACCCAGTGATCTCCATCACTGAAAAAGCCAAAGTGGATTGTAGGTCATTATCTTATTATTATTTTGTATGCCATGATGCCAGATTATGTAAGTGACTATATTACATTATAAATATAATAGTGTCAGCATAATTTAATTTATATGTAGTTTGTAGGAATAAACCTCAATAATTATTAATTTGTGTTATATTTATTCTGTCTCTCATGCTACCCTTGCCATATCTGCACATTATTGTGGTTGAATAGTATTCATCTACAGCACTTTAAATTTGAAGTTTGCTTTTAAAGTTAATTTTCATTTAATTTTTTTTATATATATTGTGTTTTGTATAAATATATTTATAGAAATTTAAGTATAAGTTTTGAAATCCAGAAGAAGTATGGAAAATATATTAGAGAAATATATTTTAAATTGTTAAATGATAAGGCTTTAATTAGTGATTAAATTTATATTATGGGATTAAAAAATTAAGTTTGATAAATGCCAAGAAATATTTGCTAATTACAAATATTTTTTGATACAATAAAAAAATTAAATATGACAGCTATCAAGAATGAACCCTAAATTGCCAGAGGCCAATATGTGGATATAAATAGTTTGAGCAACAAAGTGTGTTATTCTATTTCCAGTGAATTTACCAAGTGAACAGTTTCAGAGATATTTAAGTGATAGTAGCTGAAAGATGAATACTTGCAATTGCATAATAAAATATATTTTACAAAGGCTATTTTCTTCAAAAGGTTTCGATGAAAACAAAAAAATGTTATAGATTGTGATAGACCAACTCTTCTCTTGAAAATTTAAAACTGTTATCAAACAATGTACAAGGCATTTTTATATTCAATTTTATGAACCTTTTCCTGACTAACAGGTTACAATAAAACTAATAAATTATATTGTTGGCCATGTCTTCGATTCACAAACAAGAAATCTGTTTGGAATACTACTGGGTGTTGCAGTATGAATAATTTATGAAAGGCAGGAAAAAGGTATGGAAAAAAGACTAGTTCATATTTAAGTGCCATGATTTTAATTAAAATGTTGGGTCAAACATGTATTGAGAAATTAATTAATTCTACTCCTTCAGTGTCTATTAGAAATTTTAATGAAAAGGTAAGAAAAAAATTGACTTATATTTAAATACTTTATTGATGTAACTTGTTTTCTGGCATGCCAGAAATTGATGATGAATCCCAAGATTCTCTCTATAAAAGTAATTATTTGGAAACCATTAATTTATTAGTAGCCTATAAACTCACTTTTGAAAAATCATCTGGATAATTCTACTGTTTTTTCTGGATTGTCCAGTAATATACAAAATGATATAATTTCATCTAGTGATTTGCATATTCCATATGGAATATGCAAATTTGAATTATGTGGGATTTTTATTAGATGAAATAAGTGATGTCTCTAATAAATCACAATTATCAGTAATATTTTGATATGTTAAAAAAGATGGCCTTGTAGTAGAAAAATTTCTTTCTTTGCTGATGTTTTTCTTGGTAGATCGCTCAAGATTTATTTGATTTTATTATTCCATTCCTGAAAAAGGAAAACGTTTATAGTAAATTAGTTTTTAAAAGTTTTGATGGTGCTGCCTTGCCATCAGTCTGGGAATTCTAATAGTTTACAAATAAAAATTAAAGAAGTAATTCCTTATGCACATTATATTCATTGTTTTGCCCGTAAATTAAATCTTGTTCTTTCTCAATATGTATATCAAAAATAAAAGAATGTGCTGCCTTTTTTAAAAGTTTGCAGAGTTTCATCAGTTTCTTCAATTATTCTTCCAAAAGATTAGCTGCTTTTAATAAAATTGTACAGAAGAAAATTCCTGCAGCTGCTCCAACACATGGAAATATAACAGATGAGTTGTTCAAACAATATTTGAGTCAAAAACATTTAATGAATTTTTTGAACACATAATTGACAATGAAAATGATTGGGATAATGAAGCTATTTTACAATCTAAGGGTTTATTATATAATTTAAATGACAAAAAAGTTCATAGTTCTGCTTTATTTTCTTAACGAATTTTCCCACATACTAATATTATATTTAAAATTCTTTAAACTAGAGCATCTGATGTGAAATTTTGTCTAATAGCAATAAATAATTTTAAAAGTAATACAAAAACAATAATTGCAAATTATGATACTTTTCTGGAATAATGTTGATAAAAAAGAAAATTGTCAAGCATTGATGATTGAGCGGTTAGCACAGCTGTCTTACAAGCAGTTGTCCTGGGTTTGCCGGTTCGTTTCCTGGCAGATGCTTTGACACATGAAAAAAAGGGAAAATTTACAAAATTTAAAAATTAAACAAAGTGATTCAAGTGTATCAAATAAATATTATTTTATGATTGTATTAAATGCCACTATTAAACAAATAATTTCCGAATTAGACAACAGATTCAGTTCTTTACCAAATTTTAATTTCTAAAGGTGTCAAACACATCAGAAAATGCATAATTTGCAAAAAATTTCCAGAGAATTTACTAACCAATTTATAAAGTTTCTATCCAGGCTTTTTTGATATTAATCAAAAACTAAACTAAAAATAATGATCAAGGATGATAACTTCAAAAGCAAGAAAAGCACTCAAGAAATCATGCAGTTTTTGATTGAAACAGAGCTGGAAAGCAATTTCAGTGAGTATTTTAAATTAAACAAACTAATCTTAACATTCTCTGTTACAAAAGAATCAGTAGAAAGATCATTTTCTTGTTTAAAAAAGATGAACACTTTTTTTAAGAAATAGATGTTCACAATCAAGGCTATCAAATTTAGCCCTGATATCACTTGAGAAGGAATTGCTTCAACATATTAACCATAAAACGATTATTATGATAAAGTAATAGATCATTTTGCTATGAAAGAATGGAGGGTTGAATTAAAATATAAAAATTAATAATTTCAAATTTAATTATAAGATAATATACTAGATTAATTAACCAATGAAATAGAAGAGATTTTTTTATATATGATTATATTGCTTTACTTATATTAATTTGTTTTAGGTGAAATTTTAAATTACGCATGAAACATATATGAAAATTATTGTGGCAAATAGAATAAAAACATTATTAAATTATACGGTGTTTTTTTTTTTTTATAATATAAATCCAGCCTATTTATACTGGGCTGAGATCAATTCATAATTTTAATAAATTATATTCGGTGGCAAGTATATTTATTAGCACCTTCGAACTTTGATATTTTTAATTACTAAAATAACTTCAATCATTTGATTTACTCTTTAACAGGTTGTTTTGGCTAAGTTTGATCATTTCTACCCCCCCCCCCCAGATTTACCAAGACTTCCAGTTGGCTAAATCTTGTTTACAAGAAATTGTAATTTTAAGAAAATATTATTGTCAAAACCAACATTTGAATTTCTTTCTCACGCTATTATTAAAACAGGTGCGTATTGTTTCTTGTTTACAACTTATTTTAAGTCAAACTTATAAATTTTATGAAATGATCGAACAACATAACCCTATATATGTATGATGGTGGAACGTGGATTACACATTATACATGCGATTTTAAGGGTATAAAATGTAAATTGACTTTTAAATTTAAATAAACGATAGATTAGAACATAAATGACTTTGGAATGATTATCTGCTGAATTATAGCTATACCAATTATATTAGATACATTATAATCGCATATATGTGTGCATCATGTCAGCGTCTTTAGATGAGTAGTCTTTAAGGGTTTAAACCTGGCACAGATAGAGGTCTAGGGGTAAATAGGTGAAACATATATAATGAAGGAAATATATCATTTCAATATTAGCTATTACGTAAAAATTGTTGTGGCAAGTAAAATAAAAACATTATAAAAAAAAGATTATGTAGTGTGATTCCGTTTCTAAAAAAGTCACTCTTTGTCATAGCTATCTATCTATCGATACCTATCTGTCTACCTGCCTGCCTGCCCACCCAACTACCCACCTACATACCCACCTACCCTATCTATCTACACATTCTTATGATTTGAGAAAGAAGAAGCTTTTAGAAAAGTACTTGTTACTTCACTGAAACGTCAGCTATTATATTTTTAGTACATGGAAGCTTCCCGGAAATAATACTATGAGTATATTTATATATATTTGAATGTGTGCATATATATATATAACTATAATAAAATATACAATTTAATTGCAGATAGTTATTAATTATGCAATCATACCTCACATTACTTAAATTAGATATTTCTTTTTCATTTAAGCAATTTGATAAAAGCATTTACTAAAATATTAATTACATTAATGCAGTTTATTTAATAAATTTCTGCTAAAACTATTAAAATTTTTAATACTAATGTTGATAAATACATGTATAAATAGTGATAAAAATATATTTAACTAAATATAATGTCTAACTTTAAAAATCTATATATATAGTGTAATTTTAAAAACGCATTGAACAGAAGGAATTTAAATATTGTCATAATAACAATTAATTGGTAAAGTTTTGTTCACATTAATATGTGTTTTATTAGTAAATAATAACAACATATAATTTAAAAATTTTCAAAATAAATTAAAATTATTATTATAAACAATATTATTCTATTTTTAAAATTTCTTTCTTTCTCTGTGTGTACATATATATCAAGAAGATTTATGTAGGCGTGAGAATTTTTATAAAGCATTTATATATCAAGTGGTGTGAGCTATTAATTATGGTTATATTATTCTAAAAATGTCAGCCATAATCAACATTATTTTATATAATTTCTTCTTGGCATTATTATATTTCTTGTAAAAGATATTGCTTCTATTATTTTTTTGCAAGAAATTGTATCAGATTATTAAAATTCTATCATGTAATGTTGAAGCTTTGTTTTAAATTGAGAAAACGTTTAAAAATCTGAAATAAATGCATACAGAACTCATACATTATATTTTGTTTTTCAAACTAAAAAAGCTTTTGATATAAAATGTTATTACAAAAGCAAATTTTTACTTATTTTTGCAAACATTATAATTAATTATAGCCATTTCAATTTGTTCTTCTGAAATATTAGTGGTATATCTGATTTCTTAAAATAAAAGACGGATTCATTTGTAGAATTTAATGCATATGGATAATTATGAATTACATAAACATAATTCATTTAAATAATTTTTAAGTTATTATTTACAATATTTTTGTAATAGTATGCAATGTTGTATGTAAAAAGCTTAAATGAAATACCTATTATTTATTTGAGTATCAAAAGGATTGGTGAAAAATTGCAGTATACACTGATTGGTCCATAAAAATGTAAACATACCAACAACAAAATAAATGATTTTTTCAGCTTATCTTCAATATTTGTATTTTGGACACTAATTTACACTAGTTATTATTTAAAATAGACTATTTCAAGCTTGAATAATTGATGGATACTATATGGTAGTGATATAATTATCACCCATATTCAGATTATGGCTAGAAACTAATCTAGGATTTTTGATGTGATAGTTTCATTTATTGTCTATTAATCACACAAGTTTACAACAGATATTTCTGAAGCAAAGATAAAACAAATCACTGTTTCAAATGAAAAGATGCATCCAAAATGACATAGTATGAAGACTCATTAGCTTATAGAAAGGGTAATTTTATCATAAGTATGTATTATACACATTCTAAATATGTGAAAGCATTATTTTAATATCAACTACTATTTTTTTTAACTTTCAAAAAGAAGTATCATTGAATTTGATATTAAAAAGACATATTCTTATTGCATGTGATAAATGAACCATAACTATATTCCAAAAAATATTTTATCATGAAGATTAACATAGTTTATACAGTTGCTTTAGATCCCATTATATTATATAGTACTCTTTTAACAACACTTTAAAAAGATATAGTATTGATCACTTTCATTAAAAACTTATAGCTAAAGATATAATATAATGAAGAACTATGGTTGTGGGTGTATTTGTGGTTGTCTAATTTACTAACATAGACATTACAAAGCTCATCTTTAATTTTATTGTTTTTCAATTTTTATTTTTTTGCTTATGGAATTAACATGATCTTGCTCATTTTGGAGTCTCTTGTAACAGCACTAATGATAATTTGATCACATTGTTTCAGTTTGTATTAAGGTTTTATTCAGAATTCTACAATTCTTTGTCTATTTATTCAAAATATTTTAGAATTAGAAAAAAAAACTAAAATGGACTAATGAATTGTAAATTATTTTAAATAATTTTCGAATGCAAATGAATTCATTTATGGTAATATATATAAATATTCTTATATTTGCTGCTTTAAAAATTTCTGTTATTATTTCTAAAACAAAGTAGTTCACTTATTCAATTGATAAAAACACTATGTTTGACTAAATTAATATATCTTATTTTAATTTATTTATTGTTTTAAAATGTAAGTAATAATAGCATAGAAAGTTTTTGAAGTAAATGAACATTTCAATATAAGAACTATTGTTTGGAGTCTCATTTCCTTTTTAATTTGAATAGCAAGAGTGAAAAATAAGCAATTATGTATGACGTTACTCAAAAATGAACCTCGTAATGGAGTACAATTAAAACCAAATTAAAAATAACTGTCAAAATAAAACAATAAAGCAAAAATATTACTGTATAGTTAAAATTTATTTGTTGAGAGAAACGAATTAAAAACCTTACTTTCCCAACACAGTTTTTAATAGTTATTTATTTCTAAAGTATATCTTAATATTTAAACATTATTTTTTTGAGACGAAAATAAATACTATTTTGTATTTATAAATAAAATTTATTTAAATAGTTATAATAATAAAACTATACAATTATTGACATCTAGAAGATGGAATTTGTCAATTTGGCACAGCACGTGAATCAAACTCGGCTATAATAAATTAGTTATATTCCTATTTTGATATCATTTGTAACCATTAATAATGGATTTTTTTGCAATATACAACAAAGATAATTAATAAACTGGGGAGAAACAATACTTTTTTGTATTAATTAAACTTTTAACATAAACATATTCTTTAAAATTATGATTCATTTATTATAAAAAAATAAATAATCCAGTTATTTATTATAGCTAATTAATTTATAAATCTAGATTTTAATGAAAGTTACAAGTTCATCTGCTATTAGAAATGATGATGATAAATACAATCAATGAAGAAGAAAAAGTGAGAGTATCTCCTTGGGTTGCTAATCATAAAGATTTCTTCAGCATCAAATTGCATTTTTCTTAAATGAAAATTAAGATTCATGTTTAAATATCAATTATTAATATTCTTCCTTTGCTAAGTAATATCAATGCACTTAAAAGTATTTTTGAGTATGTAAACATATATTTTAGTGATCTGGTTTTGACACTTTCGATTTGCAAAAATATTTAATATTATAATACAAAAATGATGGTTTCTATCTTTGAGCAGATTCTAGCGAGTAGAAATATATAAATGATGAAGTTCCCAAAACTTCTCCAGTTAACAATATATCCTTGATTTACTCATTCAGTAACTAATGGCATGATAAGATCCACTTTGATACAAGATTAAATATTATTTTGATGTTTGATTTATGAAAATTCAAAATACATCTTATACTATGTGTACACTAAGTAAGGCCTTGCTTAAAATCTTTTTTAAACACAAGTTCCTTTAAATTAAAGTCTAAATCATAAGAAAGCAAAAAGTGAAGCCACTTTTTATCTGCTACTAAAATTCTGAATAGACAGAAATTAGAACTTTGCAAATGATAGAGGTGAGTTTAAATAAGTTAGAAAATGATTATAGCTTTCATGGATAAGCTTTTTTCTGTACGATTACAAAGTGGAATTAATTACCAATTCTTTTAATAACTTTATAAATTTCCATAATTATCTCTACAAAAAATTAAAATCATATAACAAACTATGCACAATTAATGATGCAAATTTTATTCAGCTATGCCACCCAGATTACAGATTTTAAATTACAGTGAATAAAAAAAATGGATGTGATACCTATAATGAATTTTAGAGGATTGTAAAGTTATTAAAAAGATATAGAATTAATTCTAATCTACAAATGTAAAATAGGATATTTATCAGTAAGAACTGTAATAAGTTCTTTACTCATTTACATCCATTCCTATTATTTATCTTCTAAATTACTTATTATTTGAAAATTGGGTTAAACTTTTTCTTCTATTTGTAAATTAGTCTCTTTAACCTAGTTGGCATAGCTGAATAAAATTTATATGTTGTGCTGTTGTGTAATATACATATATATTAAAAAATATAAATAATGTAATGGTTCCTTTATTCATCAACATCATCAACCATTATCAATCCACCCTGCACACTTTCTTATTTCATCCATACATCTCACATGTGGTCTCTTTCTGGGTCTTTTACAATCTCTTGGAATCCAGTTTAAAATTTCAATTGTCCATCTATTATCATCTTTTCTAGCAATATGTCCAGCCCAAGTCCACTTCAGTCTATTAATTTTTTCAGTGATGTCAGTAACACCTGTTTGTTCTTTTATCCATATATTGCATTTTCAATCTCTTCCTGTTATGCCCAACATGCAAATATCAAATGAAAGTAGGAAAGTAGGATTAAAGATAAATGTTAAAACGTCTAAAGTAATGTTTAATGAATTTTCTCAAAATATGAAATAAAGATTGATTATGATGAGTTAGAAGAAGTTAACAGCTAGGAATACCTTGGTCAGATTATTATTACAGATGGAAACATAATGGATAAAATTAATCATAGAATTAAACTTGGATGGGGAGCTTTTGGTAGAAATAACTTGATAATAAAAGAAAATATGTCTATGTATTTGAAAAGGAAGGTTTTTAATAAGTGTGTTATCAGTTCTTACTTATGGATCTGAGACTTGGTCCTTTTATTATCAGATATTAAAAAAATGATTTTCAAATATTACATTTGTTAAATATTAAAAAATAGTAAACATACTATCATGTGATATTCAGAATTATTAAAAATCTATTGCAGTAATAAATTCTGACAGTAAAAAAATTAAAATAGTAAGTGTATTCAAAAATAAATGTATTTATTTCAATAAATGATTAATATAATACACAATACTGAAAGTAACATTACATATGGAAATGAGGTTTGGAATTGAAGAAAAGAATGAAAAAGGAATTGATAACTACAGAATAGATTGTAGACAAAGATCTGCAGAAAAATAAAAAAACAGTACATAAGCAATCAAAGAATAAAAAAAAATGAATAATTGAACACAGTATAATAAACGGTAATAAAAATATAATTGTAATGTTTTAAACATGTATAGATGATGACTCAGGAAAGATGACTAAAACAAATATAAAATTATCTACCATCAGGAAAAAAAAAGAACATCCAAAGAGAAGTTGGAAAGAAAGACAGATAGTGAAATTAGAGACAGACATTTTCAGGAAGAGATATGGTTTAACAGAGGGTCATGGCAATTGCAAATCAGAAATGGGCATTCATAGAACATTATAAATAAATAAGAATAAAGGAAATGTCTTTGCTCTGATAGGATGACATATTTAAATTTTGAGCAGTAATTAACAGAATTTTCTACTTTATTGAAAAATAATTTAGGCATATTCATTATAGCTTTAGCATTAAGAAAAGTTTTTGAATTAAAAATGACTTAATCACTACAAAGCAGTAATGATAATCAATTCAAATCCTAAGGATTTCTGAATGATTTGTGAGAGGAATAGAAGTAGAGTAAAGTATCAGTATTTGTTCCAGCATAACATTTTTTATATATATACAATATATGTATGTACTTATATATATAAGTATCAGTATTTGTTCCAGCATAACATTTTTTATATATATACAATATATGTATGTACTAATCTTCTTTAAAAAAGGTGATAAAGAAAATATTAGAAATTACAGACCTATCAGCCTTTTATCAGTTTTATACAAATTTTTTACCAAGATAATTACAACTCATCTATGGAGAACATTGGATTTCCACCAACCAAGAGAACAAGCTGGATTTAAAAGTGGTTTCAGTACAGTAGATCATATCCAGGTATTGAGAAAAGTTATAGAAAGGACAAATGAATATGAGTTGTCATTATGTTTTGGATTTGTAGATTATGAAAAAGCATTTGATTTTATAAGCATTTCTTCTGTGATTAACGCATTGGATCCTCAAGGTATAGATCCAGGATATCATCACATTTTAAAGAATATTTATAAAAATGCAACAGCAACAATTAGATTACATAATGATACTGGGAAATAAGACAGGGTGACTCCATATTTCCATAACTTTTTACAGCAGTGCTGCAAAAAGTATTTTGTGGATTAAGATGGGAAGCTAAAGGAGTGAAAGTAAATGGAGATTATTTAAGTCATTTCTATTTTGCAGATGATATAGTTGTTTTTACAAATAATGCTTTAGAGCTGCAGGAAATGTTGCAGGAGTTATCATATGAAAGTAGGACTAAAGATAAATGTCAAATAGACTAAAATAATGTTTAATGGATTTTCTCAAAATATGAAAATAAAGATTGATTATGATGGGTTAGAAAAAGTTAACAGGTACAAATAACTTGGTCAGATTATTAATACAGATGGCAACATAATTGGTGAACTTAATCATAGAATTAAACTTGTTTGGAGTGCTTTTGGTAGAAATAACTTGATACTAAAAGGAAATATGCCTATGTGTTTGAAAAGGTTTTTGATAAATGTGTTTTACCAGTTTTTACTTATGGATCTGAGAATTGGACACTTAATAGAAGAGCAATACAGAGACTTCAGACCACTCAAAGAAGTATGGAGAGATGCATGTTGGAGTATCAAGAAGAGATTGAAAACACAATATATAGATAAGAGAACAAACAGGTATTACTGACTCAATGAAAAAATTAAAAGGTTGAAATAGAGTTGGCCTGGACATATTGCTAAAAGAGATAATAATAGATGGACAATTAAAATCTTAAACTGTATTCCAAAAGATTGTAAAAGATCCAGAAAGAGACCACATGTGAGATGGATGGATGAAATAAGAAAGTGTGCAGGCATGATGTGGAGAAGAAAAGTTAAAGATCAGAAAAGATGGATTGAACTTGGAGAGACTTTCATCCTGCAGTGGATTGGTAAAGGTTGATCATGTTGATGTGTCAACAGAATGGAACTTTTGCTGAGACCTTTAAAAATCCAATATCCAGTGGTCATATGATTATTATTTCTTAGAACACCACACATTTTATAGAATGTCTAACAGAATAGAAATAAACAAAAAGATATACATATATACAGTTAAAGTAGGAACAAATTTGTTCCAGCATAACATTTTCTTATATATATATATATGTAACAGACATTTTATTTGTATTACATATATATATATATATATATATATATATATACAGACATTTTATTTGTATTACATATATATATATATATATGTAATACAATTCATGTCTAAATTTCTAATTACCTGACAATTTCAACTATCTAGTAATCTTTTTATCTTCTTATTCAACTATTTAATATTCCAATATTTAATTATTTAATTTTTCTTACTAAAAAACAATATGCAGTATTTACTTTTTTATAGATCGTTATTAAGTATAAACAAGTAAGAACTGCATATTGTTAGTATGGGATTAGCCTTACCAGAGGATATCAGAAAAAATAATTCCCTTTGCTCAAAGCTACTATGGGGGAGAGAAGTAGTTGGTATCAGCATAAGGAAGATGCAGAAACCAAGAAACCTAAACAGAATGTCCATACCCTCAATTTCAACATACTGTTTTCAAAAAGCATTTAACTCAATACATAAATTCAACCAAAGATATCCTAATGAGTAGCACATAACAACAGTAATTTCCACTGATCACCCCATTCCCCCCACCAAACAAGAGTACATGGTTAACTGGAGTCTGGAAGCACATATGAAAATATATATATATATATATATATATATATATATATATATATATATGTAAGTGTGTGTGTGTGTGTGTGTGTGTATAGCCCTCAGCTCTAACATTTGCTAACACAATCTCATATTGGGAGGTATACAGTTTGACCAATAGGTGGACAAGGCTCACCCCAAATATGCTAGAGATAACCAATAAAGGGATAATCTCCAAGTTCAGGTATTGGAATCTAGAAGCTAAATACTTGGACTTCGTAGTCAAAATAAAATTAGAGGTGCTCCCTACAAACACTTTTCTAGTATACAATAGAGGGTTCACTAAGGTTGACCCCATATGCCAAATTTGTAAAAGGGAAGAAGAGACCATAAAGCACATACTTTATGTATGTCAAGGACTGAGTATCCATAGAAATGTAATTAATGCTTATGTGAAAACAAATAAACACATCATTATATCCCTAAAGGACTGCATTAAAAAGGGAATATACCCACTTATAAGAATCTCAACATTTCTGACCTTTTCCATTTTGGAAAATTAGATGTAAACTAATTCTTGGACAATCACAAAATAGCATTAAACAACTTCTAATAAACTTTATTAAAGAAATTAAAAAAAGGACAAATCAATAACAACAACAGAAATATTTAAGGTCACATGGGAATTGTTTGATTTACCATATGCCAGTTAACCTGTTTTGAAATCTCATCTTGGATTGGATGAAAATATAGATGTAAGAACTAATAATATAGACATCAGATCTTACATTGTAAATACTTAGAACTACTGAGTAAAATGTAAAACCTTAGATGAAAAAAAGTAATCTTTTAATAAAAAAAGGTAGAAAAGTAAAGTATTAAGTCATTATGGAGTATGTTAAGAAATGACTGCCGAATGAATACATTTCTAACATTTGTGATGAACTACTGAGACTCTTAATTTACATATTTGTGTCAAGAGTTCTCTACTCAAAGACAAGTAAAGAACTTAAGCAATAATGTGATTTGACCAACTAATGATACCTGATCTTTATTGGTGATAGTTTACTGGTACACAATTTTTTTAGCAACCCAATTTATGTCTTTATTACAAATTTATATAAAATGATTATAACTATTTAGGAAAAATTGAATGATTATTTGTGTATATGTCATCTGATATTTAAGCATTGGAAGAATCAGATTGACTGTCATTGATCTAGGAACATTTACCTTAAGAAGTCTTTACTCTAGAATTGAACTAAATAAAAAGAGCAATATGCAAATATTAATATAAGTAAGTGCTAACATTTAAATAATAAATACATTACATAATTAAAATTTAATTAGCCATATTTTTAAAAATCTATATTTTATCTTTTTTATAACATCAACAACAACAAAAACAAACAAACTACATAAAAAGTATTACAGCAATTTGATATACAAGGGCCAAACTTTCTACACTCACATTTTTGACATCTGCTACATGTATTAGGCTAGAGATAATTATATTATTTATAATACAGATATATATTTTTTTAAATCAGTTTAAGATTAATATATATATATAAGACATGACCAGTGAGCAGGCCAGAATCTTGGGGTCATTTACTTATTTCAGATATTTTTAATAGATTTGAATAATGTGTGAAAATTTTAAATCTGTCTAAAAATATATACAATATGCATTAACAGAATATGATTAAGAGAATTATTGATCAAAAGAATGATTTACTTGCTTTCAAGCTATTACGTTTTTAAAAAAAGAGAATTGAAAATTCTATTTAAAATATCTAACTTACTTTTAGCTGTTTTCGTTTTCTTTTTTGTTTTATTATGGTAGTTGTTAATATCTTATCTTTTCATCTAAAAATAGTCATTTAAATTAAGACCAGCAGTGAAGGTTCATTTCAGTAAATAAATAAAAACTATTGGTAAAGAGTAAACGTTAAATAATTAATAATATCGTTCTCAATAAATAAGTCATTTTTTATAATTTTTCTTATTTTTATTAATGGTTTGATATATATCTATTTCAAAGTATGTGTTCCAAAAATGTTTACTGACTCTAAACAACTGCTCTGCATATACATTTGGATCTTAAAATGTTTATTAATAATTTAGGAAACAACTCCAATGTACTTTAATTATGAGTTTCTAAACAATGGAAATAGAAGTGCTGGCAGACATAGTAGGAAAATTCAAAAAAACAAGAGTAAATTAAGAATATTATTAAAAAATAATATGCCTAAAACTAAAACAATGTATAAAAACAAACAAATCAATACAATATGTAAATAATTCACAAGCAAAATTATCAAAGATATTCATTAAATGAACTTGTAAATAACATCCATCTCTTGTTATATCCCATCAATTTATTTTGTCAGATAAAAGATAGTAATCCATTCAAAGTGTAAAGTGATTTATCTTAACAGTTCTCTAATAGTAACCCCAATGTTAATTCTATATCTTTCTGAGGTTTTAATTGCAATTGAATTAATTGCATTTGACCTGATGTTTTTCTCTTGGTAAACATCTTTATTATTATTTTTTCAATAGCCTTTAAATAGTTCATTTATTTGACTTATGCCTACAAATATGTTTACATATTCTAAATAAATTATATGTATAGATATTGTAATATATTGTAACGGCTAATAAACGATGAATGGGACTAGCTCCAATTTATTATATACTTCATAAACTGGGCAATTCGAAATTTTAATGATAAAGAATGGAATGAGTTTTGGCTTAATAATTCTAAGCTTTTAATTTCTAATTTTGAAATATCATAAATGTGCTAATCCTTATGTGATTCAAATAGTAGTTATAGATAATTCAGAATCAATTGAATCTGAATCGTATTTTGGATGCTAAGATATATAAATAATCTGTTCCAATAACATAATCTTCTTAATGTTCAGTAATATAGCCATTTAGTAAAATTTAAAGAAAAACATTTAAATGATGTTTAAATAACTTCAGGACTAAGCAAATAGAGTAATAAAATTAAGCATAATAGTATGGCCCATGGCTTTTGATAAGTGATGTCGTAAAAAATTAAAAAACTGAAGTCAACCTTTATTAATAAATACTAAGTTGATATTTTATTCACATTTATATAAGATGACAACAACAACAACAACAACAATAATAATAATAATAATAATAATAATAATAATAATAATAATAATAATAATAATAATAATGATAATAATGATGATGATTTTGATGATGATGATAATAATAATATAATAAAAAACAATATATACAAGGAAGAGAAAAAAACTTGTATAAATATATACTATATAATTTTTTATTCATTTATTTATTAAACCATGTAATAGTTAAATTAATTGATATTTTATATATATTCATACAATTATCAGTTCTAAACACAAATAATTACAGTTGGTCTACAGCAAAACTTTGGACTTTAACCAACCAAAAGAACAAGCAGGATTTAAAAGTGGTTTTAATACAGTGGATATAATCCAAGTATTGAGAAGAGTTAAAGAAAAAACCAATGAATATGAATTGCTATTATAATTTGGATTTGTAGATTATGAAAAGGCATTTGATTCTATAAGTATTATTTCCCTGATTAAAGCAGTGGATCATCAAGGTATAGACTCAGGATAATGTTATATTCTGAAGAATATTTATAAAAATGTAACAGCAACAATTATATTACATAATAATAAAGGAAGATTAATATCAAGAAGGGTATATGACAGCTTGACTCCATATCTTCAAAACTTTTTACAGTAGTTTTGCAAGAAGTATTTTGTAGATTTAAATGGGAAGCTTAGGGAGTGAAAGTAAATGAGATTATTTAAGCCATCTAGATTTTACAGAAGATGTAATTGTTTTGCATGCTTTAAAGCTTCAGGCAATTTTGAAAAAATTGTCAAATAAAAGAAAGAAAGTAGGATTAAAATAAATGCTAAAAAGACTAAAGTAATGTTCAATGGAGTTTCTCAAAAGATGGAAATAAAGATTTATGATAATGAAAAAAAGTTAACAACTATAAATACCTTGGTCAAATTAGATGGACCCATAATGGATGAAATTAATCATAGAATTAAACATGGCTGGAGTTCTTTCTGTAGAAAAAACTTAATATTAAAAGAAAATATGCCTATATGTTTGAAAAAAGAGGGTTTTTAATAAATGTGTTTTAGCATCCCTTACTTATGGATACAAGATGTTGACACTTAACAGAAGAACAATACTGAGTCTTCAGAGCATTCAATAAAGTATGGAGAGATGCAAGTTAGAAATAACAACAAGAGATTAAAAATGAAATACAGTGGTGAGAGAACAATCAGGTGATATTGATATTATTGAAAGAATTAATATAATGAAATGGAGATTGGGCTGTACATATTATTAAAAAAGATGATAATAGATGAACAGTTGAAATCTTAAACTGGATTCCAAATGATTGTAAAAGATTTAGAAAAAGGCTATATGTGAGATGGATAAAATACAGAAGTGTGTTAGAATGATGTGGAGAAGAAAGTCTAGAGATTGGAGAAGATGGATTGAACTTGGACAGATATTCATTTTTGCAGTGTATTGGTAATAATGAAAATGAAGATGATATTGATTGTAATTAATACAATTGGGTTAATATATCTTCCTTCTATTAGGTTTTTTAATATAGTCTAAAAGTTTTATATTTTTTATAAAATCCACTTTATGTCTATTTTAAATAATGAATATTTAAGGCAGATTGATCATCTCTTCTATTAATTGCATTATTATGTTCTTTTGCTCTTTCATATTTTCACTTTTTAATTAATTATAGTGTCACCTATTAACCAAAAATAGTTACATTTATTTACTATCTAATTTTAAAAATATGTAAGATCTATATAGTTAATCAGTCTTTGGAAACAGTTGTTTTTTTCTGATAGCTTGATTCTCTCTGTGCAAGTTAATATTGATCTATATACCCAACCTGTTCTTAACTATAATGATACCTTAAAAGTATTGCTTAAGGTTACATTTCCAGAAACAGTAGTATCTGAAAATTTATTTTCAAAAGATTGATATTCTTTGTTTATAATCTACTGAAGTTTGGTTCTCTTTTATTAATATCATATAATTGGCCATTAGATATACTAGTAAAAATAAATCACCTGTAACTTTAGTTAAAGAACATGGTACTATTAATATGAAATTGAAAACCACTTCATGTAGCCATGCTTCTCTGCTCTTTCAATTAGATCTCTTAAGAAGCTATATAATCATACTCAGTCTATTTTGGCTGAATACCTTTCTATTAAAAAGACCAAAATCTTCTCAGCTCAGGCTAATAACTGGTTGAAAGTGTACATCCATTGTGTGCTTTCTTGTGAAAATAAAATGTCTATCCCTTCTTCAATCATTGTATATAAATATTTCAGCACAGGATTTAATATGTTACTTTCTATTTTTTCATCACTTTAAATTAATGTTTCTTTCAGTTGTCCTAAACTCCTGATACTTGCTTTTGGTGAAAGTCACCAAAATTCATGATATTACACATTTAAGTGAAATCTTTACCCAGTAACATTCACTCTGAACCTCATGTGATTCTTAAAAACCTTCTCTTGCATAATAATTTTTTCTAGTAACAATTATTATAAAATTGCTTGATATTATTTCTAGGTAAATTTATCATATCAATATGCCACATCCGGTTTTTTTAGTTCAATTTTTCAAAAAAAAAATACTATTTTCTCTTCTCTTAATGATCTAAATTCTATATTTATATCACCATTACTTGTCAAAGTCATGGAATCTATCATTAAGAATAATGTAGAACCCATTATTCTATCTTCCACTTCAGACTATAAGTTTGTTTAAAAAGTTGTATTAATCTATAATGCTATTACCTTCTTTGAAATTGTTATTAAATTAAAACCACTAGAACAATTGGACCCCCAGCAGTATAACTAGATATAATCAGCTTTTGATTCTGTCCCTATTGACAGCCTTATTGAACTATTATGATTGCATTCCATTTTTATTCTCAACATTTTAGACCTTCAAATGAATAGAGACATTGTCATCAGTCTTAATGGCAAAGTAACACAAGTATTCAAACCCCACAAATTTCTTCCACAAAGTTCATCTGTGAGTGCTTTGTTTTTTATTACTTATACAAATCTGATGCTTCTGGAATAGAGAGAAAATTACCTGATTGATATATATATATATATATATATCAATCAGACATATATATTTGAATACTTTGTTAATCAGCAGATATATATATATATATATATATATATTCTGCTGATTAACAAAGTATTCAAATATATATTATCCATAGATGATCTTGTCATTTTTATATTCTCTAGGAAGTACCTTCCTCCACTTATTTCTATTCTGAAAGATTAAATGACATGCTGTAAACTTTGATTTAATCTTAACAAGTCATTCATATGGAATATACTATCTGGTAATAGTGTTTTTTCTCTCTTCATTGCTCCCCCTCATAACATTTTTGGATTTCCCATTTATGTCTAAGAATGCTATGAGAGCATCTATTGAGAAGTCTATTCACACATCTCTTAAAAATGTATCTCTTTGTCTAAAGTATATCTTTCTCTTCATGCAAAAATTTCTCTTTACAATATTCTGATTTTTCTCAAAACATGACTTCTTATATGTTCATTATTAACAATACTAATGTTTTTAAAAAGATTAATTCACTTTGCTCTGATTTGTAATAGAAGAGCCATTGCAATCAGTATTAGAAATTTATAGGAACATGCCAAAGACAATGGCCACTCCCTTCAATCAATCCATAATTTTTATTTCAGGCAATTTAATACTGTTGTTAAATTTTCTTCTGCTTATCATAATTCTGTGAAATTTCTTGTAGTGATCCTTATTGATATCCTCCACGGAGAAAAGTTTATTTTTCAATTTCCTTTTATATTAATTTTTAAATACTTTTTATATATTTATGAATAACCAATTTAATTTCTTTTTCTTATCAAAATCAATTTAGATCTATTTAACATCTTCTCACTTCCCTTTTCTTAGTCTGAGAAATATATATTTTCATCTATTCTTAATATAGAAATATAATTACATCAATTACTAAATCATATATCCTCTATCTCTATCTAATACATAAACAGATTTTTTCTTCAATTAATACTACTTTCCTTATTTCCTCTTTCACCACAGATAATTTTTACTTTACCTATATCTAGAAAATCATATTCTTTTAATAAATTCAAAATTAAACAAAAAAATAATCTTCTCAGAATTATTACATGAAAGTATACCTCTTAACCCCATTATAATAGATAATTATTTTTCTTTTCCCTTTTTTTTTTTTTTTTATTTTTATATATTTAAAAGAGTATCTTTTAATTTATACATCATTTTTCCATTCTTTAAAATTTACAAGATTTTTTTAATTTATACACCATTTATTTCTTCTAAATTTAAATATCTAGATGAATTTCAAATCATCTTTTCATTTAAAAAATTCATAATAAAATATTTATTTAAAAAGATTTCAAATCTAAATTTAACAAGATATAATTTTATTTATACTTTTTATTTTTTATTAATATTTTTAAAATATTTATAAAGATATAAATATAATATTAAGATTATAATATATATAAAAATAGATTTACTTTTAAACACCAATTATTTTATAATATTCCACTAAACAAACAATTTCAATCTTTCAACTTCATTTTATCTTACCATCCATAAAAAATATCATATCAATAAAGTAATTATTATAATATAATTATTTGATAAATTTAACATACACAGAAATTTTAAGATATTTTTCCTAATAAATCTTAAATAATCATATCAATATTTAAATAATATAAAAACTTAAAAATATTAAATTTTATTATATATTATTTTTATATTTACTATTTATATAAAGAATAATCTCTACAGAATATATTTCATTTAACATCTTTATTCAAATCTATAAGAATAACCCACATCAATTATTTAAATCTAATATATTATATGTAAAGTTTTAAAAATAGATTTAATCTTTATAACTAATATAATTTCAATTTTTAAAAATATTTATTCTATTTTTTCTATTCTATACATTTACCTAAAGTAAGAGAAGTTATAAAAAGACCAAACCCTATACCCCATCGTCCTCCCGTCACCCAACCATAGATCCGCAGTGATGAATAATATTTTTTGAGGGTCAAAGTAACCCCCCTTTGCCCTCCAAAGAGAAAACAGATCAAAACAGCTCCAAAAGACAAAAAAGTGACCCCCCAAAACCCCTCCGGTGGTCGGCGCCCACACAACCAAACACAAAACAAAAAAAAAAAAACAAATTTTTCTAACAAAATTCCACAAACCCCACAAAAACAACAAACACAAAAATTTCCCGAAAACCCCCCCCAAGGAAACGAACCCCCCCCGCGCAAGAATCGGTCCCAACCCCCATCCCCCCAAGAAACGAACCTTTTAAAGAGGACTAAAAAACCCACTATGATAGCAACAATGCCTCTAGTACAAAGCCGCCCCTTTCAAGAGCAAGTGTTCACCCGTTCAAAATCAAAAGAACGAAAAAACCCCACCGAAAAGAATGCCACCCACCCACTTTTCTTACATTCAACGAGATCAAAGGCAGATTGAGTGGGGAAAAAAGGGAAAAAAAAGAAAAGACCGTCAAACACCTTTTGTAAAAAAAATTTTAAGGAAACAAAGTAAAAAAAACAGACCAAATAACCGTTCTGCGGAAAATTGAAAGGAAACTCGAAAGACCCGAGCCATAGAAGAGGGGAAGATTCGGCCCCGGTGGCCAGCCCTGTACAGTAACTTGCGTTTCTTGGACCCCAAGTGGGTTTCCTCCCGATTTACAATTTATATGGTAATTGTATAATAGAAAGAGAGAGGTTACTATTATTTAATAAAGTATTTATTTGTACAACAATTTTGAAATTTCACCTATAAAATAAATATGCAGGTTTCTTACAACTTGGACCAAATGATGGTGTATATCATAATTAAGAATTGTATGATTTTTATAAATAGCATTATATTTTCATTAAATAATAATGGCCTCTTTTGTGTACTGTAAAACTAGACTTTGTAGTCAATGACAAAATAGATGCTAGCTGTCAGTTTAAACGGACTTCCATGGTTATTTACTTAGAAATTGTTTATAGGGATCTACACATTTCTCTGTGAATTTATATGCTAATTCTAGGGCAGATGCAGAGGAGTTAATTGCTATTTAATGAAGTTCAATTACTTGTTTATTTGTTTTGATAAAAAAAATGCTATAAATTTTAGGAAAAAGCGAACCATTCTGTATGCACATTGTACTTATGCTAATGCCAATCTATATTTTAAGAAATATGTAATCAAATCAAATAAACAAACTTTTTAATAAAAATTGCCGAGACAGAAATTGCAAGAAAGATAATGATGTCAGTGAAAAATATGATTAAATAAAATAAAAACAGATTGCCTGTATTAAATCTCTGTTGCGTGTATGCACATGTTAAATATTTCTACTTCAAGGCTTATGTAGCAATTGTTTACTGTTTTTTGCTACCTGATTGACACATTTTTTTAGCATGTCAATTTTGAAGCTAAACATATTATATCACTTGGACAGCACTATGTTTATAGTTACACACAACAGAATGTAAATTTCTAAATAACTGAATGAGATAATATCTAATCTAATCTTTATTGCCATAAGTTCTTTGCAAAATATGATGTTTTTATGAGTTGCGGAGTCTTTAAAGTCCATTTAAGATTTACTTGTCTAATATATTTCATTTTTATGTACTGTTTAATTTAATTAAATTTATTCATTTATTGTCACTATTTGTAATCGATCTAAATGGAATAGCAATCCTTACGATATCATGAATAGAATATCTCTTTTAAAAAAATGTTTCTGTCATGCAAGATTGTACATAACAAAAAAAAAAGGATTGTAAGTGCTGATGTAAATACAAATGAATAGATTATTCAAATAACTATTAATGATTAATTATTTTAATTTCTCAAGTAACAAATATGAACAGTAAAAATAATAGTTAATTTTATTTTTGCTGCTTCAGCAAAGACTTTTTTTATTTAAACAAATAACTATTTCATTAAAAACAATATTAGTATTATATTACAGGTAATGCTTGAAAAAAGAATTCTGAAATCAGTATATTTGTAATCTACCTTTAAGGAATTTTATACTTGATTATTATATTTGGGCAAACGACAAACAGTTAAAACACCTCTAAATATTTTGCTAATTCAGTTGTCATTTTATAATCTTCAAAGTAAAAAAAAACAAAACAACAAAACATATAAACTAAAATGCTTCTATTTGCTTTTAAAGCTAATTAATATAGAAACCAAACTTCATTAAGGTACATAGAAAATAACCCTTCATTAGATAAGAGCTGAGAGAAAAACGCTAAAAGTTTATTTTAACATTTTGTAAAAATAACAAATGCTTTTACTTCTAGAGATATAAAGGGATATATACAAGCCTTATATTATATTGTTATTAGATGTTTGAATAATAAAATGAAATTTGATTACAAAAGTGGTAGTTACCACATAACTTATATTCAATTGGCCAAAATATGTTTTTTTTTTTTTTGCCTTTCTATTTTTTTAAATTTCTCTTAAAACATTAGCAGTTCAATATATATTACAAACATGCTTATTACCCCACATTTATAATTAAAGTTAAAATTTATAAGTTGATTTTTATGTTTTTAATAAATAATAAAAATTGTGCATGAAACAATCACATTTATGAATATACACTTATTTTAGTACTAGCCATGCAGAGAAATTCTATTATCTTAAAATTAAAGCTAAATATAAACGTGCTCAATATATTATAATTTTAGAATAGCAGTCTCAGTTATAATTCCACCACACAATCTGAAAATAATTTCAGTAAAATATTATTCCATTGCATAAAAAAACATATCTTTCATTTAGTATACTAAAGCTAAAGTTTATTATTTAGTGTTGGGTTTATTGTTTGAGAAAGTGATCTTGCCTGACTACTTAGTCATATAAATAGATATAAGTCTATGCTATTTTACGTTGTAACCCCATACATTAAATAGTCTTTTGTTATTAATCTGCTATACACATCACAAGGCAAAAAATTTAAATGGTTACTTAATTGATTTAAGAGTAAACAAACAAATTTTATTCAAATTCATACATTTTAAGCTTGGAAAAAATAAGCAAATTTTATAACTTATAATTTTTTCTCAAAGCAACTTTATTAAGTCACTAAAGTCTGATCCACCTGTGCAGGGACAACATTGTCACCTACAGCAGTGGGCTATAGAGGCTACAATGATACATTGATATTCTACAATTGGATGGTGGCTCAAAGCAATGTGACTGCCTTATCCAATAGATTAGGTATTACAGGTATATAAAAGAATAGTTCTGAGTATAAACATTTAGAAAATACAGCAAAAAGGGGACTTGAATAGCCAAAACCCTAAAGGGAAAAAACAATGATTAGACACATGGTCCCATTAAGTCCTCAAAGTTCACAATCCAGTTTGTATTATATAACATTGTTCTGAACTGTAATTATAATCTAGTCTTATATCAACAAACTGAATCCAATATATATAATACAAGAGAAAAGAATGCTTATATGTTATATTTAATTAAGGAATATCTTAAATGTAAACTTGTCTATCATTGAACCATTCTTCTTTATTGTTTATATTTATATATAAAAAAATCTTTTTAAATTTATTATATAACTTCTCTTGAATTTCCATTCATGTTTTAGTTTATTTTCTTAGGTCTGAAAAGTATGGGAATTGTGTAAATCCTTCCCTAGTAGAAATATTGAAAATATTGATAGATATACTGGTTTGACTTATAAAAACACATATAATGCAGGACATATATAGATTGTTAAAATAAAATGAAGCATAGAAGAGAATAGTCTGATCTTACATTTTAATAATAAAACTAAATTTTATTAGACATATAAAAATAAACCAAAAAAAGAGAAGTTCTAGATTCTATTTTGAATCTAGTAGTATCCAATTGGAGAATGGAAGTGGAAAGGAATGTATAAACTGAAAAAAAAAATTAGGCAAAATGCTGACCTTAAAAGTTATAACATAAGGTAAATTTCTACCTGCAAATTTAGAACAAAATTGTAATATTTAGAAATGGTTACAGTTTTATTTTTTAAAGATATCTACATGTTTATTGATTATTATATACAATAATAAAAAAAAAATATTAATTGATTTTAAAGCTATTATGTAAAAGCACAATGTTATGCAAAAACAATGATTTAGTCTATTTATTAAATGTGAAAAAGTGATTGTTAAAAGTAATATATGTATGAAAAATTAACATATATTTGCATGATATTAATTTTAAAATCAAAGCAAACAATAGATGTAGAAAAAAATGATGTATGATTGGGAATTCACTGTGCAACTGAAATACAACAGCATTGCAACAATTGTTAAACCAAAAAATGTAATTTGTGACAGAGAATAAATAATTATCTAAGATATGCAGAACAATTCTTGGTGTAAAACAAGTAGTATCAAAAATTAAAATTATATCCATAATGTTAGAATAAATGCACTATTTGCAAATTAGTATTACTTATATTTATATTTTCACAGTTAAATTAATTGCACTATGTTTATTATACAAAATCAAATATTAAAAAAAGTACTTGATTTTATTTTGATTAATTTTAAAAGATTGAATTTCAAATTTCAATGTAAAATTGTTTCATTATTTTCTTCTGTTTATATCATTTAAAAAGTTATTTTCTATGATTATTACTTTTTGATATATTGAATTAATGTTTAGAAGATAATGAAGTATTGATTGGATCTTGTTATTAAGGTTGATGTCAAAGGGAGTTAATGAGTTTCTTGTAAATTATTTTATTTTTGTCGAAGTTATATATAAATTAAAATATTAATGATTTTAATGGTCTTCCTTTGTGTATTTTATAAACAGCTATGATATAATCAAGATAAGGTATCAATTAGTAATAGATATTGTAAAAAACACCATTTAGTAAAACTATTTGTTCTGAATCACTTTAAACCAAAAATGAATCCATATTTAGTTTATTATCCTAGGTTATATAACAGTTATAGATCAAGTATTAATACTTTATAAGTGTAAAAACTGGAAAAAATCACATCTTCCTAAATATTTTAACACTTCAGTAAGTTGGTTCATAAAAAGTTTGGATAATAATTAACGGTTTTTCTCATGGTATTTTTCATGTAAATATGAATACTTTTTTCCATACATTTAAATTAACACTAGATGGCGTAGTTTTAGATTGCAATGTTTGTTTCTATTTGGTGTTTTCCTTAGATACATCATAACTGAAATTTTAAAATAAAATATATGAATAAATCATATTATATAGCATAAACTAGGGATAGATTATCATGAGAAAATTAAATCAATTTGTAATATCATAATTGTAAGACTCATGAAAACCAACTTATACTATGTAGAATTCATCACCTGCGAGTGATATATATATATATATATAAGATATATATATATATATATATATATAAGAGGAGTAGTTATAATATATTATTTTTAATATATTAATCTTAAATTTAAAACTATTTTTAGCATGATTTATTATTTATTTCAAAATATTGGAATTTACTCATAAATGGATTGAATATTTTTCAGAAATAATATTTCTAAAAAGCTTAATTATTAACGAATAGTTAATTAAAACAGAGTGTATGCTTATTAATTAAGTGAATGAAATATGCATTTACTATATAAGGTAAAACATGATTTTAGCCAATATTTAGGGTTAGTTCTAAAATACTTACTGTTATAGTAGTATTTTGTATTGCTTATTTTAATATATCTAAAGTAAAGTGTAATTTATAATTGAACCAGCCTTAGTCAAAAATATTTACCCACTTGAAAATATAATGGTATATAACATATTTGTATTGTTTATTTGAAAGAATAAATAAAATTTAATTATTGAAATTATTTGACTAGGAATTTAATTTGTTGTCAATTGTATAAAAAATTTGTAACTTCAAATTTGTTTTAAGGAAATGTGTAAACAGTTGTCTCATTGGAAACATCTGATGTTTCATATGATGTAAATAAAACTTTAATAGTGTTTTTTGTAAATTATGAAAGTTTGTCTTTATAATAAATATTTATTTTTTGTGAAATTTGACAGAATAGCTGATTTGGTTAGAATGTTTGCCTTAAATTCGATATTCAAAAATTATAGGTATGAGTTCAACTTTTGTGTGAATACTATGTATGAGTTCAACTTTTGTGTGAATACTATCATTGTGTATATCAGGACAGCAACACCTGAAGAAGAGTGGAGAATAATATTACTCAAAACGTTGAATAATTACTAATCTATATTGTTTAATTGGGTGTTATTTTTAACAAGTTGTTCGTATTTGAAAAGTTTAAATAAAGTTTAAAATTTAAAGTATATTGTTTTGCCATTATTTATGTTTTTCTATTTCTAGTTGTCATCATTGCAAATCTTAATTTGATTCAGTATTTACAGAATATTTCAATTGCACACTGATAATAAATTATTTTATTTGGAAATATTTATTATATTAATGAAAATAATTTATGAAGATAATGGTTTTATTAAAGTATGTATGACAATTGGTTAATGAATTATGATTGCTCCATAGAAGCTTTTAAAAAAAATCAAAATCTATTGGACCATGCACAAGAGTATCATGTTTAATCATCATATGTGTTTATGTCATAGTAAATTTAAGAAATTGCTTTTATGTATTTAAAACTGGTAACAATTAATAATATTATGATTTGACCTACCTTTGCATTCAAATACAGAACTTATTATTATTTTAAGATGTGTAGGCAGAACTATATATGGATACCCATCTGCCAATTATTTTATTAAAGAAAATAATAAATTTTATTTAAATATTTGCATTATAAGATTAGTTCTACTATATTTATAGTATTAAAGGTTAATATTATCATCATGAGAGAGATGATTTTTGAGTATTTTAATAATCCAAATTATATTTTATTAGATTTCTTAAATTATAATAGAGATTTTTTTTAAATGTATTCAAAACCCTATAAAACTTGAAATAACTAATTTTACAGCTTAGTTATATTTTTCTAAATTTTGTGTAGATTATTGGATTTCCATAAAATTGCCCTTTGTCATCCAATATCCTATGCTTTCTTCTTTCCGTAATATGATAACCCTGAGATAAAGATTAAAATACAATAAAAATTTAGATTAAAATTTACTTCAAATTAAAATTAGAATATTATTTTATTCTTATAAGAATTTTTACTATTATTATTCTTACATACTTAGTTGGAATATTATTCTAGTTTTATTTAATAGGATTATTATAGTTAGTCATACAGATATGATTGTAATTTTTAAAGGGGTGGAATTCAATGGTATTTCTATGCAGTCAAGTACGTATCTTGATACTTATTTGACTTTAAAGCAGTCTGTACATCTTAGTAAAGAAACACAGTCTCATGATTAAATTTTTTATTATTATTATTACTGTTATTATTATTATTATTATTATCATCATCATCATCATCATCATCATCATCATTATTATTATTATTATTATTATTATTATTATTATTATTATTATTATTATTATTATTATTATTATTCTGAGCTAGGCAATTATTCATTAATAAGTAATTATTTGTTAAAGCAGTTCTGAGGTCAGTGGTTATTATCATCATTATTATTTGAATCTTGCTTGTGCCCACTTGGTACTCTCTGTTGCCGCTTAACTTAGCTTTGCATGGATGGTTCCCTTTTCTGGCAGATTACAATATACATATATGATAATATTAAATCATGCTATCACACTTCCAATGTAAAGCTGTAACAACAAATAGAAAACTAAATTAAGTGGCTGAGCGCTTTCAAGAAGAAGTACTTCTCATATTCATAGCCAGTTATGATTCTTTCTTTGAAATCATTATATAGCTTTACGTTGGAAGTGTGATTGCACGATTTAATATTATCATATTGAATACAAATGTAAAGTATAAATCTACAGGTTATTACTTAATATACATATATATGTTTGTGTGTTTATTGAAATATATTATTATGCACTTGTAATTCAATAAACTATGCATATTATATTATAATCGAAGCTTCACAATATAATGTGAGATATTATAATATAATGTATTACATACAAGAGGAGAACTTGGAACAAAATAGAATAAATACTGTGACCTTATTGTATAGGTAAAACTTATGATAATGGAATACATAATTAATTCATTATTTGTATAAAGGCAAGTTTCTTCATTATTTTTAAATATTTTATAATATTAAAAACAAACTAGAAATTATTTACAAATAGGATTTGGTATAAAAAGATATCAGTTATAAGTAAATAATTTCTGTTGTTGTTTTTCAGATGTTTGTTTGAATTTTCAAATACCAAGATAACAGACAAAGCATGGCAATTTATTAAATCTAAAAAAAAACCCATTATATTTTTTTCAAATCATGGCTGTTTATTCCATTTTAATTGATATTATTTTTGATGGGTTTTCATCACAAAGTATGGCTTAGAATATTATAAATGAAGATTTATCTGGACATATTAATTGATTTCAATCATCTGTTACTTAGTGTTTCTGCTCATGACAATGATTACATCCATTTTATTACAATCACATCAAAATCAAGGTGGAGGTAAAATGCAATCTTGGACATGGAAGTTTTGATTTAAAGTCATATTATTTTTTAAGACTGGAGAACAGCATATGCAATGACCTTCATGATAATTTGTTTTATTATGTTTTTAACTATGATTTAATAGTCAAGCATTGTTAGCCAAGAGGTAGTGCAGCCACATTGCAAGCAAGTAGTTGGTTGTAGATGGTTGTTGTGGGATGCCTCCCGGCCAATGCTATGACATATGGGGAAAAAAAACTATGATTTAATGCTGTTCATCAATACAGCAAAGTAAGTATTAACTTGTTGTAAAAATGGATCTAACATTCATAAACTTTCATACCTTTATTATATATAAGTATTATTTTTAACACTGCAAATGATTAAACAGGTTAATAAGTTCGGATAATGCAGATTCTTAATTAAACATCAACAGTTTTCATATTTTTTTTACATGATTATGAAGCTGATACCTGTTTTCTGTTATATATGTAACACCCACTAAAGTTTTTTTTTCCATTAAAGTGAAGTGCACCAAATTTGTAAGCATGTCATAGTGAGAATTTTGATGCTCCTCTTACCTTCCGTTACTAAGCAACCAGTAACTGATTCTTTCTCAAACACAATAAAATTGATAAATTTACTTAATATGACTCTAATTGCAACTTAGGCATTTGCTGTCTTCACATTTCATCATTTTGAATCTGTTAGTTTAGAAGTAACATGGCAGATGCTATCATTGTAGGTCAATCTCTGTAACTTATAAATGCTTTTAAACATTTATATGGGTGTGTGCGTGTGACGTATATATTGAATTTTAATCTGTTAAAGATATTGCAGGAAAATTTAAAGAGCTATAACTAAATCCCTAACACTGCTCAAATAATATTTTTAATAGTAGGTGTTATTTATTCCTTTATCTAAAAATCGTTAATCTTTCTCTGTAGGTGTTTTGTTATTTTCTTTTAAATATGAAATTTAATAATCAGAATAACATAATGAAAGTGAATAGCGAACTATAGAGGAAAATAAATTAATTTACAGTTTTATGTTTTCTTCATTACAAATTACTAACATTTTATAAGTATAAATTAAAAAAATAACGAATATTACTCTCTCTATATATATTTATTAGTCTATTAATTCTAATGCTTTAAACAATATATCACACATTATATAAAAATATTTCTAATGATACAACATATTTTGCTATATAATCAACTATTGTGAATCAAAATTAGCAGTATTAATATTATTAGGTGTCATCGACTTCCGTCAAGCACATGAATCATATTTTTTTATAATGACCTGGTTAGAGCAGTATCTTAACATTCAATATTCAAAAAAGTAAGGGTCCAGATTTGATTCTCATGCTAATACTGTCACTGGTCAGGCCAGCAACACCTGAAGAAGAGGGGAACATAATATCTCTCAAAACGGTATGCATATACTAACCTATGTTCTATTACTAACAGTTGAATATAATTTGAAAATTTAAATAAAGTTGAATTTTTGTAAAGATATTTGATACTTTATACTAGATCCATGGAAATAGTTCACTATATAAATACATCCTAATATCTGTTTGCTTTTGGGAAAAGCTCAAAGCTATATTCATTATTGAGATGATGAGTTTAAACCTTTTATTGTTAGCCTTGCTTTTTTTAATTTATCACTATTTTTTTCTAATATTGTCCATTTTTTAATGGAATAAATTTCTTATGTGTCTAAAATAGGATAACTTCAATCCTATTTTGTACTTCAGAGGAATCTTCTGATCAAAAATGATTTAATATTTACCTTAAGAACAAGGAATTCTCAAAAACCATCAGTAGTATAGTTCAAAAGCATTAATGTTTTTTCCCTATCTCTAATCATTGTCCAACTTTTGCATCTTTAGAATCAAATACATTAAAACTTGAACAATTCTAATCATTGTTTTTTTTTTTTTTTTTTATAGAATATGTTATTTGTAAACATTCTTTTTCTAACTATTATACCTTCTTTAATTGATTAAGGTTCCAAGAAGGCAAAAGCTATCAATATTATCTATGTTTTTTTAATTATTTGAAAACTCAAATGCTAATTGTATTTGTTTGAATCTTTCTTTTTTTTACTCATGCTGTAATTATATATTTTTATTATCTTCTTTGGCCTACCTCAATATCTTTTCTATATTTAAAACTTGATCAGGGAGTTGGGATATTTCTCACATGCAAGTATGAAAAGATCTACTGAATAAACAGTGACATGTCTGCAATAACAAGATATTGCCTTTAGAAACTGCTGAAAATTATTTTGTTCTCTAACTTTTTTAATGAAAACATTGCTTTTCTTTTTGAATCCTCAATTATATATGCATGGTTATAAGCATATCTAAGATTTGTCGATATTTTCCCAACAATATTGGATCTACATTGCCTTCTTTTAATCTATATTTTTTTCATTATTTATTTGTTATATATGCAAAGTAAAACAAATAACAATAATTTATTATAATTTCTTTACCAGTGCAAAATTACTTTGTTTAATCATTACCTGTTTAACTGTAACTTCTAGTTTCAAATAAAAAATTTTTTAAAAAACAAAAGATATTCTGGAACCACTTTTATAAAAAAAACATTTCATACTTCTGTATAACAAACTGAATTAAATGCCTTGTTTTTATTAATTAAGCATTAATAGTGTCTTTATGGCATTTCCACTTTATTTTCAGTTATTAAGCATAGATAAACAATCACATATCTTTCAATCATTTCTCAAGTCTTTTTCCAATGTTAGGTAATAATCATTAGTGTATTATTTACAGAACAAACTCATTTGAGGTGGTAAATGAATTATGGTATGGTAGTTTGCATACAGTAAAAATTCCTTTCTTCACGAATAAGAATATATAACTGATTTTCTTATATAGACTAGTTCAGAGAGAGCTTTGACCAATAAAATAGCACAATTTTGTCAGTACTTTTTTTATATGTCAAAGTGTTGACTAGGAAGCGAACCTGGGCCAGCTGCTTGGAAGGCTGCTATGCTAACCATTAGGCCACCAACTCTAGGCAATCTTGTCAATACTTTTATAATTTTTCTACAGTTTTTTAAAAAAAATCCATTATTTTTAATTTTAGATAACTTACATATTTGCAATCATATCATTGAAAATCTAATTTCATCTTTAATGATTAAAAAATTGATAATTTCTTTGATAGTATACAAATAAATTTTAAAACAATGGTAATAAAACAAATGTGTACTTTATTCCAATAAATGATCAAGACATCTAAAAGTTTAATGTAATTAAAGATTATAATTAGAAAGAATGTGCAATTAGTATATCAGCAACTCTTCTGCTGGAAATAGCACAGCAGGACTGTGAAATAAATGAAAGAAATGAGAATCTTATATAAATAATGTAAGTATGCTATTTTATTAAATAATTGGTTCAACATATACAGTCTAATTTGATGAAACCATGGACATTTCATCTATTAGATTTCATACAATTCACTAATAAAAAAACAAGAATTGTAATTAAAGGGGATTTGAACTCAAACATTCAAATTCCCTTAGTCTGGGTTCAAGTTCCCTATAATTCGATCTAAACTCCAAGGATATAAAGTATTCTTGTGTTTAAATATTAAAAAAGAATCATATGAATAGTACTCAAAAACAACATAAAGTTGCTGATGTTTTAAGTTGGAAGAAGGATTAGTATTTTTAATAGAAAGAAATTGAATGTTGATAATATATATATATTAAAAGAATGAATATTTAAAAGTAAAAATTTAAATATTCAAAGAAATTGAATGTTGATAATATATATATATTAAAAGAATGAATATTTAAAAGTAAAAATATTTAATTTTTGATAATGCAGGAGGCACAGAAATACCATAAATCTCCATACAACATAGGCAAATGATATTAAATAACTGTGAAGAATTAATTTGTATTCACCCAGCCTTGTTATGATGAAGAGATAAAACTAGAGAACATTGGTAAAGAAAACATTACATATCTATGGATCTTTGTTAGTGTTATTTTTATGATACTGACAATTTTATAAATTTTTTTATTCCACTCTAATTTAGTGGATATAATTAAATAGAACATAGAAATTAAACACCTAGGATTGATTTCTATGCTGGGGTTTTCAACACTTGAAATTCTTATGTATTTTCAAGCAATAAAGTCATTCAAATATTTTAAAAAAAACATATTTCCGACATCTTAAAATCTAAATTTCGGTGACAGTAAGTATTTACACCATCATGTATTGAAGTGTTGATATTAGTTTTAGTTTTTGATGAATTTAGTTTAAAATATGCTTTGGTACTATTTTATTACAAAAATTTAGTTTTGGTAAATAAATAATAGTCAGGCATCAGTAGATTTTGCTTTAAAAGGTTCCAGTATAAAATATATTATTATAAAAATGCATTAGCAAATAATTAGTTGCTCAAGAGATCATGTGATGTTCAAGTTCCAGAAGCCACAAGCTGCACTTCAATCCAGCATTATTTATCTCTAGAGTCATTTATTTTACCATTAGAATAAAACTTTTAGAGCAATAACAATTAAAGTAGATTTTTTGCTCAGGATGTCATGTGGAATTTGAACACCAAAAAAATAAAAGATAGATTTTCAATCTAGCTCCACTACTATGCTAAAATCATGGAAGTCAGTTCTGAAAGATCAATAACATGAGATATGTATGTAACTAACAAAATTTTGGATAAGTTATTTGAAATACTTAATTAGATTACAAAAATGACAACCAGAAATAAGTAGTGAGAGAATAGCTGTAGAAAATTAGAAAAGAACATGGGATAAAATGTCATGGAAAGAAAACTCTAGAGGATTAGTTAATATTTCATGATTTAATTATAAATAACCAGGAGAAAACACTAGATTTCATTTTGCATTATTAAGATTTCAGGAGAGAAAAGACTTGGCACTTAATACCAAAATTTATTTAATTTTAATAACAGTTTTTGCTTAATAAATTGTTAGAATGTTTAAAATACGTGGAATAAAAGTTTTCAAATGGTTAACTTTCCTGTCTAAAGTATTAAAATTTCACAGACAAATTCAATTGACACGCTATATGCCAGACATTCCAGCTAGAAATATCTCTGTAACATTAATGGAGTTTTGCTGTAATATTTGCAGGCATGGGTCTGCACTCCTTATTTATTTCTCAGGGGTTGATGGCGGCAGTCATTGGGAGTCTGGTTTATGGGTGCGGGCTGTTGACAATTATTGCCGCTACCCAAAAGCCTACCAGGAGGGTACAGGGTCAAAGTTTCCAGTGCCATTTCCATTCTCATCGGTTGCTGTGCCCCTTGATGGATTGTTTTCTAGCAGTGCAAATCTGTGCTCATAACTCGTTTAACTCTTTTATGGATATAATTGTGATCGAGCATATGTACTTTTGTAAACCTGGTCTTTAATTGTTTTACCTTGTTATATTGAACAATGTATTTACATCATGTAGCGGGTGATCAGTCACCTGCATTTTTTCCTTAATAAAAAAAAAGGATTAAAATTTGAGCAATATTAATTAATTACTTATAAACTATTAAAGTATAGACTAAAATATAATGTTAAAGGCAACCAATCACATTGTATTTTCAAAATATTTCTAGCTAAAGTTGCATTTGTTCATATTTGCCTGAAAATTCAAAATAGAAGAAAATTCTTGTTCTATATTTTTGTGTATACATTTAACATTTATAGTCTTTAGCTTTTTATATATTTTTTTTGAAAGTTTAATTAAATCTGATTTTCAATTTAAATTTTTAAAACAATTATAAATATTATAGAGACAAGATAAAACAGATTTCGTATCATACTTTCAATCATTTAATTAAAAGTGATATTGAAAAACAGTAGAACCGTCTAAAACTTCAAATAAATAAAAAACATTTTAAATAAAAGTATATTTAAATATGTAAACAAATAATAACCTGAGATTTTTATAATTTTGACACTATGTATATTTTTATTTATATGATGTATAAATTGTAGTAAATGGTTAGTTGCTTAGTGGGTCATGTGAAGTTTGAATGATAGATTGAGTTTTGATTCAGAAATGTTCAGTTATCAAATATGATCTTTTACCACTATATTATATCATGTGTAAATTATACATATGTACATAATCATAGACGTACATACAAATATGCATGTAAAGCATTTTTTTGTGTGTGTGTTTAAGTTGTTTGATCATTTCATCTTTATTTCCGATGATCATAAAATTGAATATAAATGTTATATTATTAGCATTATTTTAAAAAGTAAAATACATACTTTTAGAATATAGTAAATGTTTTGTAATTTGTTGTCATTTACTTTGCTTGTTTATTCAGACTTTCCTAATAGTAAAGTATTTGAGTGTCAATATATTTTCTTTTCTCCTTAAAACCATTTTCATGTTTTGAATATAATCTTAGATAAAATCTTGTTCAACTTGGAGAAAAATAGAAATTTCTTGTTTTTAAGCTTCATTAAGCTTCTAGATAATTTTTATTTTAAATTCTTGCGCAACTCCTCCCTTCATGAAAATTACATGGGTTTTTATGCAATCGGGATACAAGAGAAAATTTCTTCCGTAATTGGATACCAATGAAATAACTTAATCAAGCATATTAAAAAAATAAAACAAACAATAAATTTACTTTATTATTGTGAGAATTTTATTACCTTTATTATCAGTATTAACAACGAAAATACTAAAATAAAATATTTTATATATGAAAAAGAATTGTTCGCATGTTGTGAAATGTTTGATAGATTTTTTGCATTTTTTGATTAAAAATACAAATCAAGGTCTGCACGCGATTTAACCATTTGGCTATTCACACAGAGGGTGCTACGCCATTAATGCAGAATATTAACTATTTAGTGACTCATACATTTACACACACACACGCACGCACACACACATATATATATATATGACAAATGGCATAATGACAATGAATGTTCCTGCCATATCTGTAACCTGAGTTCGAATCTGAGTCTATCTTCTTTCAACAGATTCTGGATTTTTTTTGTTAAGTAACCCAAAAATTAATTTGGTTAACCATCTAAATATGGTTGATGAATAAAGTATGTGATCATAATTCAAAAAGGATACAAAAACATTAATGCAGATTCACCTATTCAGTGATATATGTAAATTAATTCTAATATTCTCATGAATAAATGATGAATTTATAGTATTATTTCCGAGAGTTTTTATGTAATAAAAATATAATAGCTAAATAGCTAACAAGTACTTTCCTCAGAGCTTCTTCTTTCTCAAATCTTAAGAATGTATATGATGAGATTTAGCATCTTTATTTTTTTTTCCTTTGTTATTTTCTCCTCATTCTCAAATTCTATTGGTTGAAAAGTTTTAAAAAATATTTTCTCCTTCAATAACTTTTTCCAAATATTATTAATTGTCTTTAATTCTCACTTCATTTAGACTGCTAAATGATGCTACAAAGATTTTTAAAAGGTCTAAGAGTGTAAATGAAAAGTGTGAATTAAAAAAAAATTAACAATATTTGGACAAAGCTACCAAAGGATAAAATATTTTTTAAAACTTCGTAATCATTAGAATTTGAGAATGAGGAGAAAAAAAAAAAATAACGATTTTAAATCTCACTCTATACATTCTTATGATTTGAGAGAAAAAAACTCTGAAGACAGTACTTGGTATTATACTGAAATATCAGTTATTTATTTATTACATTTTTATTACAAGGAAACTCCCAGAAATAATTCTATGAATTCATATATATATGTCAAATTAATTAAAAAACTATTGTAATAACAATACAAATAATAAATATGATGGTAATTAAGTATTATATACAGTCTTTCAATCTGCAGAAGTACAATCAGGTAATTCCTTAACCTGCCTCAACTGCCATTAAATTCAAAAAACCAAATGGAAGCAAATGTTATCAATTCAAATCTTCATATTATGACTTTATAGATAGAATTAAAAATATAGTGATTAATGATACTGATGTTATTGTTTCATTAAATGTGACAGAAATGTATGGTTTTATTGACAGAGTGAGTTCAATAAAAATAATTGAACATGCATTAAAAAGTAAAGGTGTTTGTAAATATGTGATAAAATTTACTATTAATCCTTTAAAATTTCTTGATTGTAACTTTGCTGTTTCTTTTGAAGACTGATATTATAAAATGTCTAAAGGTTGGCCTATGGGTCTGCCTGTTGTTGTACAAGTTTGAAATTTTGTTTTGTTTACATATGAGAGTAATATTTTAAATATTTTTTTTAAAGATATTAAAATTTACAAAAGGTATGTGGATGATGTTTTTGTTTGTGGAAATACTAATACTATAAATTTGCTTGAAGAGTTAAATAATTTGAATGGTTTGAAATGGCCTAGTGAAAAGGAATAGGATAAACACACTAAATGTTGGGATTTAATTATTACAAGAGATTACAGTATGTTAACTTATAAATTAATAATGAAACCATTGCAAAAATGGGGATATATAAATTGTAAATCAAAAATATCAGTTATGGGTAAGATGGTGAGTTTTAGATCTTTTTTGTTTTGTAATGAAAAATTGTTTCATTACCAGTATGATAAATTAAAAAAATATTGAGATATTTGCTTAGGAATTGCTGAAGTTGGTTATAAAATGGAACAGATTAACAATACTTTATATCAATTTAAAAAGATTTATAATAGATTAAAGGAGTTGAAGATTAATAGTGAAAAATGGATATTTATTCCATATATTTTAAATGCTCAAGTGAAATTTTTTAAAGATATATATATATATATATATTTATATCGGAATTTATAATAATATATATATATATATATATGAGTTTAATGTTTCATTTTGTGTTATAAATAATGTTAATAAATTAGTGAATAATTCTAACAATGTCATACTTGTCAAGCAGAAAAGTAATGTTGTGTATCAAACTTTTTGTGAATGTATGTGAATTGAAGTGCAGTATTGAAAAAAGATTAAATTAGTATGAATTGTTATACAAGTATGTGAAAAGTAAAAATAATAATGATTTAATGACTGCCTCAATTTTCTTGATTCATGAAAAGTTAAGTAAATATAAATTTAAGTTTGGTATTGAAAGTGTTAAAATTCTTTATGAAGAAAAAAACCTTAATAAAAGAAACATTAAGGAGGCAGTTTTAATAAAGAGAAACAAAATGAATATAATGAATAGACAAGCTGCTAACATTAAAATTCACAGGATTTGAATTGATAACATTCACTTCCATTTTTTTTTAAAATTTAACAACAGTTGAGGAGAGTTAACGAATTAACCAAAAGTCCTTCTGAAGATTGAAAAACTGTATATAAAGAAACTTTGTTCCATGTTGCATTTGAGCCTGCCTAGTAAACATATAACTTCTTTTAACACATTCATTATTTTTTTTTGTTTAGATGGCTGCCCAAAAATCAACTTAGCTAACTGTCCAATATTTGTTAACAAATGGGTATCTAGTTATTATTAGCAATATAATAAAAAAGATGAAATACAGCATAAATGACAATGACTCAGATGGTGGAAAGCCAAGTGAGTATTCTTTTTCTTTAACTGTTCCTATATAAGAAGCTGCTATAGAAACCTTTCCTCTGACATTGAAATTTAAAGCTGGTATTAATTTTTTTTATTTATATATGTATATATTTTACTTATATCTTATAGATTTTATGTTTTAATTATCATAAAGTATTTTAGTTTTTGTTTCTTTATTCTTCATTCATAATGATTATCTAATATAGTCCAACATTAATAAATAAAATTGTAAGAAAAGTGAAAAAAACTGAGTTTATTTGATCCCATTACTACTACTACTACTACTGCAACTGCTGCTACTACTATTGCTACCACCAATGCTACTACTACTGCTACTACTCTTACTCCTCTTGCTCCCCCTGCTACCACAACTCCTACTCCTACTATTATTACTACCACTACTATTACTACTATTACTACCACTACTACTACTATTATTATTATTATTATTATTATTATTATTATTATTATTATCATCGTCATCATCCCTAATTTTCCAAAACACAAGTTTTATATTTTCATTCTCACTATTCTTCTTAAGTTGGTTAATCTTCAGTCTAACTAGTAGTTTTCTTTAAATTTATTCATTCAGTAACTTTTTTCTGATTACTATATATTTTCAAATCACCATCTCCTTTTTATATGTTTTTATTTAACTTACTGTATTTTTATAATCTATTTCATTTTCAATCACTTATCAACTTCCAATTTAGTTGAAATTTGCATGCATATGTATATCTGTTAAGTTTATGTTTTTAGAGTTTGCAAACAATTTTATCAAAAAAATCAGAGAACAAATGTAAATTTTTAATTTTATATGGGATTCATTATAAATGTGGCAATTTTATTTAACATTTTTTAAAATTTAACATAGAAGTAAAAAAAAAAACCCTACAGTATTTTTAATATAATACAATCAAAATAAGTGTAGTTTTGTACATTTTTAAATATTTGAGTGCAAAATAAAAATTTATTGATCAATTTAAAATAAATTCTTATTGCAAAAAATCAAGATGCCCATTTTACATGTAATGTAAATTAATAGTGAAGCAAATGTCTAGAGGAAAATCAGACTTTATCATGATGAATTCCTGATTAAAACAACATATTATGAAAATATACAGCAAAATATTACCATGAATTGTAGCAATATTATGGGAATAGCCATTCCAGGGCTACATAAACCTAATCTTTCAAAATAAAAATGACTACATGATATTAAAAATTATGCAGCACTTTAAATGTAAGGTGTACTCTTTACAAAATGAGCATTGTTTAACCTAGGAAAGAGGAAAAATACTTTAATTTAATATTGAGAATATATTAAAACCAAACATGAGATACTCTTCAAATTTATTATTAAGCATAATGATTTAAATGTACATTATGAGTCTTGTCATTTTTTAATAATGCATATCTTCTTAAAATTCTGGATTTTACAATATTTGAAGATAGAATATATTTTAAAAAACGATATGTCTACTTTTGTTGAAATTATTTTATAAAACAAACAGCTTCTATTGAAAATAGTTTAATTAATTGCAATCATCTTTTGGATAGATATTTTTTATATTTCAGGGTTTACAAATTCCAATAAAAGTTGACTTTATTGTCTACTTGCAGATTTTCTGACACTGTTTGTATTTATAGCAGATTTCACTTCTCAAACTAGTCTTTGGTTTATGCACATAATTATCAAGCAGTTTGTCAATTTGTAAAGAGGAAGGAGTTAAATAACATTCACTGAATTTATGATGCTAAGCAAGAAGGAATATTCCTTTCAGGAAGATGGCAAACAAAAACAACTCTTAATTCATATTTTAATTTTTGAAGTAGTGATATTAGATCATTTTCTCATAACCAGTATAAACCAAACCTAATCATTTTAGGAATTCACATTCTTATTGCCAAAGTTAAACTGTTGTATACAATTTAAGAAAAGCTAACTAAAGTCAATATAGTGGATAACTTGAACAAAATATTAATACAATATTCCTATTTTTTTTTTGCTATAATCTGATTAACAAACTCTTTGTAACAGCTATAAAGAGAATCATATCTCATGGATAACATAAGCAATTTATTCTATGTGGAATAAAACTAGAACTGCTCTTAATAATCAAGAATTATTTATCAATGGTTCAGAAATTTCTGATAATTTATAAAATCACTTAATGATGCAAGAAAAGAAAAGTGGAGAAAGACTACAGAGAAAAAAATATATAGTTTTTACTGTTAACTTTTGATGTCAATTTAATTTTAGATTTATCAATAAATATTACATTCACCATAGTAATTCATTTATATAATTCCTTAATCATCTGTGTAAGTGCAATGCCAACCAGCTAACTGGCCTTGTGTCCATTAACTACCTAAAAGACCGAGAATAAAGTCAAAAGAAAGAAGTAGGTTTGATAATGCAAATATTAAATATAAATTAGGGTAATGATTTAATGTTGACATTTTCAAAAAGAACTGGAATTTCTTATTACAGGCATGATATTAGTGTCATAACTTAATCAGCAAAATATAAAGTGATAACAATTTTATTTATATTCACTTACTTAAATTAGTCTGGGGGTATGGGATGAGTAGGCACTATATAGAGACTTTATGCACAAACCTTTCTGTATCCAATGATCATGAAGTCTTACACTTGGTGGCACTATTGTATGAAGAGTTTTTTATATTATTAACAGCATGTGCAAGCACATGAAATGATGATCATGTACATGTTAATATATTGTTTTCCACATAAAGTGACTGTAATATTAGAACAAGTCTGTGGCATTACTTCAAATTAGTTGTCCATTAAAAATTTATTTGTATTGCATGACTTCTGTATAATATTTAAACTAATAACTGGTCTTAAAAATGTATACTTCTTTCACTAATGTTTTTCATTTTTATGATAATGGTCTTTGGAATTGTTTATAGTTGACTTGACAAAATGGGTTTAAAATATAATACAGATATAATGATGGAATTTTGAATTGATTAAAAAAAATCAACACATCAACATCACCATTTTGGATTCTGGACTTACAGAATGCTGATTATTGTTCTATTTAAAGAATTTTCTTAATGGTTTGAATTCAGCTTATAAAGATCTTGATAAATTAATTAATGTTTAAAAAAGTCAAGTTCTTTATTGGTGGCTTGATGGAGGAAAAATTCTGAACAACCTTTAGTTTGGATAATTATCAATTTGAGAATCTAAATCCATTTAAATATCTTGGTAGTTTTGTAAGGAGAAAGATTGACATGGATGTTGAGATTACTGTTGATAATTTTAATAAATTAAAAGATAGAGGATATCATCACAGGAAAATAATGATTGCAACTAAGTTTTCTTATATAGATGTGTTATTTTATTGTATAGAAGTGAAACTTGGTTACCCAATCCATGCGATATAAAAATAATAAAACATTTTATTTAAGGATGCTCTATAACATTTGAAAAATATAATGGCAAGATTGTAAAATCAATCCATATGTTTTTCAGCTTGCAGGATGAAATACTATTGAATCCACTGCTGCATATCATGCACTCATTGGATTAGACTTATAAAATGCATGAACCATGGAAGATTTCCTAAAAAAAATTTATGATGAACTTGAGCATGGGTTTCATAAGAAAGGTAGATCCTGTCTATATTATAATGATTACCTCAAAGACAATTTAAAGAAGTGCAATGCCAATTATTTATATGACCAAAATAGAATATATTTGAAAAGTGCAATTTGACATGGTCTTAAAGTGTTTCAGAAAATAAAGCTTTTTGATGAGGAAACTTAAAGAAGACATCATAAAATATCAGGTAAATAGAAAAATGAACCAACATATCTTATATGTGACAAATTTGTCATTCAAGATTGGTTTGTAAAGTCATAACAAAACTAATTTCTAGAGTGATTTATTTTTTATCTCTTTCTCTTTCCAAGTTGAAATGATTATATTCATTTTTGGGTGAATTTATTATTACATATTTTAAGTAATCAAAACTGACTAATTTTCTTTAATTATAATTTAGATTTTTAATATGGTAATCTAAATATATATATTCCATACAAATTGATGTAGTTAATATTTCATGCAATTTACTTTATTTGACTTTATCAAATTTTTTTTGAAATTAAAACCTTAAATAACTAATATTATTTGAGAAAAATTGCTATATTAAAATAAGGCTATTGATCCAATAACCAATTCATCAATTTTCAATAAAAACAACTTTCTTTCAATAAGACCTCCCCAAAAAAAAGATATAAAAAAGAAGATATCTATCCTCAGGAAGATTTTCAATTTCACATAGCCACCATTCTTTAGGCTTACACATCCATACAGCAGCACCACTCAGTGAAAACTGAAACAATCAATGGATGCAGGAAGGTTAGTGCATAAAACCCCCATATAGTGCCTACTCATCCAATATCCCCAGAATAGTTTCTAGCTCCTCACTGATGAAAGCCACAAGCTAGAACCTAGTCTGGGAATATTGGATGAGAAGGCACTAAATAGGAATTTTATGCACTAACCTTCCTGCATCAATTGATTATTCTGGTCTGCACTGAATTGCTCTACTCTATGGAGAGTTTTGCCTCTGTAAAAAAGATTATCAATTAATAATAATTAATAGTTTTCTGAAAACTTCAAATGCAAAGGTTATCTCTGATTACATGGATAAACCTCTTCTTATTTCTGTTCTTTATTAGAATAACATGTGATGGAAAACAATTAATTCAAATATAAATACATCAAATAAAGTATTTTTGGGATTAAACCATGTATTATTTTATATTATTTGCCAACATTTTGAAAAAACTAACATCCGCCATTATTTACATCATATAACTGTGAAGACATTAAATAATATATATATATATATATATATATATATATATATATATATATATATATATATATATATATATATATATATATATATATATATATAAAACATAAATAATTAATGGTATAAAGAGTATTATAGTTTAAATTCTTTTGAAGCGCTTTCGATTAAGTAGTAATTCTCATCAGCTTTAACTGGATTTCAATTTTTTTAAAACTTAATATTACATATATTTCCATAAGCTGTGTATGGCCATATTTGCAACTTGTGTCTTAATAACATCATACTTATATTTATGAATCAAAATTGCCTTTTTAATTTTCCTCTTTTTATGATCCATTTCTTCCATTAGTATTTTTATTTCATTACTATTAAATTTAAACCTATAATTACAAGTTATTTTCATGGTCAAAGAATACTGAAGCTGTCTTAAATTGACTATTTACATTATTTTTAATTTGTTTATATAATAATTGATGCTCCTTCAAACTTTTTTTCCACAGAACATCTCGATTCACCAATATATAATTTTTGACATTCACATGAAATCTGATAAATTATATTACTTCTTTGCAATTTAGGAATTATATTTTTAAAATTATTAATCAATCAATTAACATTCAGAGGCACACAAAATGAAATATTATACTTTTTTTAAAAAAAATTATTAATTAATTTAGATTGCATGTTATTTATAAATGGCATAGATATCCAATTTTTATTATCTAAGGCAACATTGCAAACTCTTTTCTACTTATTAATAAATTTATTGTACACAAGATTTGGTTTTTATCATAACTAACCTTTAAAAGTTCATTAGCAAAGAGTTCAATATTTAAAATTTTATCACTCTTATATTTACATAATTTATCATTTCGATGCAAAAATGATTTCAGACTTGCCATTTTATGTATCATTGAAACACATAATTTAAAATGAATATATCCTCTTTCTCCAATAGGTTTAAAAACTAATTTATAATTTAAATCAGTAATATCTCTAAATATTTGTAAATTCAAAAATTTTATTTTTCCATTCTGTTCATTCTCAATAGTCCATTTTAAATTGTTTAATTTATTCAGATTATATAAAAGAACATCAATAATGTTTTTAGGACTACAAACAAAAACATCAACAACGTATTTAGTATAAATTTTAATATCTTTAAAATGATAAGAATTAAGTGTATCTTCATATTTTGACAATGTAAAATTACAAATTTGTATGGATCAATTGATCGTCTTGAATCTATAAGTTTAATTGAAATTGAACTAATAAATATGTCTATAAATAAGCATTTAATAAATTTATTATTCAATCACTAAAATTTATAAGTTCTAATATTATTGCAACATATAATGATAAGTTTTATAAAATGGGTAAAGGATGGCCAATGGGATTACCTATGGTAGCACAAATTTGTAATTTTACATTGTCAAAATATGAAGATACTATATTTAATTCTTATAATTTTGAAGATATTAAAATTTATACTAGATATGTTGATGATGTTTTTGTTTGTGGTCCTAAAGACATTATTGATGTTCTTTCATTTCTCTTACACAATTTTTCAATTTCTCATTTACAGAACATGTCCTATCTAACATATACCTCTTGTCAAATCTTGGTAATAAACCAACTATTCCTACTCTTTCTTTAATCTTACCCAAATTTCTAATCAATTCTATGTCCTTATCCATTACTCTCTCTGAAGGTTCTGACCAATTACCATAACATACACACCTCTACTTCCTTATTTCTTTACTTTTAAAAAAAGTACATTAAGGTGGATGCTCATAATTTCTTTCAGTTATGAGCAAAAAAACTGGTCCAAATCTATATTTTTTAGGAGATAACAATCCCATCAAGTAGCTAGAAATAGTTTGCAGACTTAAACATGATGTTTCTTAATTTAACTATCTTATTTAAATTTTTTATTAGGTGGAGTAAATTAAAAAATGACAGTTTTGAACTCAAAAATATTTTATTTCAAATATTAGATGTGTCAACATTCTCTCTATTAGTAACTGTACAAAATTTTTAAATTCAGAAGTAATATCATCAAGCAAGACATTGAAGATTATAGCTTTCAATAATTTCCATTATTTCTCATCTGTCAATAATTCAAAAGTAAATTAGAGTCATTATTTTCTTTATCTTTCTCCTATACACCAAATCGATGTTTAGCTATGAACATATTACAAATAATACTAAAGTAAATTTCATAAAGTATATATATATATTATAACAGTCAGAGAAGAAGTGGAAGTTGCAGTCTTACCGTATCTGCACTACAGAGTGCCACCAATCCATTTGAACCTGGAAAATTTATAGAGTAGGCAGATATGCACTGTTAAGATCCAATTTTTTTATATATATTTTTATTCCGACTGTCAGCCCAATGCCACTATCTCAATGAGATGCAGAGATTTACAAAATATAAATTGTTAAAATATCTTTTCAATATTAACAAAAATAAAATATGCCACTGCCAGTAATTGACACACAAAACATTTGTTAATGCACATATAAATAAAATTGAGGAATAAAATTTCTTTAGATTTTAATATTAATTTTTAAATTTAAATTATTATTTTAAACTATTCACACAGATGGACATTTTAATAAAATTTTACTTTAGAATACTGAGTATAGATAGGCTACATAGATTACTCAGCCAAAAACATTTCAAAATAAACATAAACGATCAAAATATAAAGTCATTGATGTAATTGCAGAGGGAAATTTACAAGAAACCTAATGGCATTCATCATAAGATGCCGCATTGACACCAATAACTAAAAAGACACTCGAATAAATACAGTTTTAGCTATTCAACATGACATATCATATTTACCTAATATCTATATATTCTAATCAAATATGAAAGTTAAAAAAACATAATTAAATGTTAACGAATCTATGCAGCCATCTATACCCAACTTAAATTTAATGCATTTAATTAACACATAACACACAAAAAAGAGAGAAATGGAAATGATTGCTTAAACAGATGCATAAAAAATTACTAATAATTGATTTGAAAAAGTCAGATTAAAGTTCATTTTAAAAAAAAAATTAGGTTTAGCTTATCAAATCTCAAAAGTTCTTAATTATTTTTTAAATTTTTTTTCAGTTATATCAATTCCCACAAAGTCTTCATTTGAAGACCGGTCTATCTGAAGGTGGCCTTAGCTGGTTCAATCCTGGTATTATTTTATTTGGGTCTGCAACAGTACCATTCATAATTCAACAGTATTTTCATTTCAAACAAGTGAGAGAGAGCGATAGTGTGTCTTATCACCCTTCTCATGAAATGAAGCTGGAACTGTCTTTAATTTCAATATTTTTCCTTTTATACACATTATCTGGATTTACTGAACAATCAATCATTTTCATTAGGGTCCAAGCATTTGTTTCTGCTTCTATTGGACATTCTGCTTCAGAGCAGGAAGCAATCTTTAATTTTTATCTATATCTTTCATCTGACTTTTTGATTATATAAGATCCCCAAGGTCTAGTTTGCTTTTCAATAATTAATAACACAATCATTTCCACTTTTAGATTTCAGGAATTAATTAATACCTGTTTCTATTTTACCAACTCTTAATTTTTTTTAGCTTTTAGTTTTTATTTATGAACTTAAGTTTTTCTTTTAATCTTAAATTAATGTAACGGCATATTATATACCATTACAATATATTATTACAGTTAATGCAATTATATAAATATGATCCATTCCCAAGCAAAAGAAAAAGAAATTAAAACATAATAATATAATTTAATAGTAATAATTGCAATTCAATAAATATTAATTCATAATTTAATATATTACTATTCTATCGCAAGTAACATATATGTCAGAACACTTTTACCAAGGTTCTCAATTAATATAAGCACTTATGTCTATTTACAGTCAAAAATTTCTATTTTTCAATGTGTTTTTGGTTTTAGACAATTCTAGGACCATTTTATCATAGTTTATCAATTAATTGGACCACTTTAAGTTCTATCAATTAATGTTTTCAGTTGGTTAAGAATAGTAAATTTCTTCTTTGTATACAATTGTCATTTCTGTTGATTTTTATGTTTAGGCTGGTCACAAATGATAAATTCTACTGTTTCTTCACACTCCCAGTTATGATGATTGGCATTATGTTTTTTCTTTTATCACTATCTATTTACAGATTAGACATCATCATTTTGGAAGAATTTTGAAGGGAGGCAACAATTGTCATGTAATCTGTGGGTAAGAAAAAGACATACTAACTTGTATGCTTTTACTAACAGTTGAATTATGTGGAAATTTTAAATATAGTTTAAATTTGTTCTAAAGATATTCAATTCTTAAGATTAGATGATAGAAATAGACAAACAAATAAATAATACTAAAACAACATCATCACAATATTCAAACCAACACCAATTACTGTCATTGTATTACTATAAATATTTTTCAAATGTATCATAATATTCTCAATCAACATCTTTGCTTTCAAGGTTATTACAGTAATATTTGTAAAATCAAATACATTTTTATAATCTGAAAATACTATGCTGGGTTTTTTTTTATATTCTTGAGACTCTTTTCATGTGGATAATATTCTTAGCCATTTCATAATTATATTTATGACATCATTAAATCTACTCAAAATCATCAGATCTTCAGTTTTTCTAAATATCAAAACATTATTAAACACACACACATATATATATATATATATATATTATTTAATTGAAAATATACATGGGTAATTTTCAATTTTTTAACACATTTATTCATCTTATAATGATAGTTGTTTTCTTATTGAACTTATTCAATACTGACCCATCTTAAAAGGTTTTAATAATTTAAAACAATTGTCAAATTATATCTTGAATTAATTAGTATATTTTTAAAAGTTAGAAGCATCAACTTTTAATACCTATTTTCTAATAGCATGTGCCTCTCATGATTCATATATCCCTAATAAAAAGATCAGATCCCATTTTGAATTTATTAAACACATTTTGGAGCATATATTTTCTTTCTGTTGCCACTTCACTTTAATATTTTCATGTATATTTTGTTGTTGATTGTTTTCAAGAAAGGAATTCATAGTACAAATTTTTTTTTTTTACTTTTCCTGAAAATTCCATAAATCTACACCTTTTCTCACTTTTAACTCCATAACTAAAATCTCAGCTAATTTTTCTATTATTTTCTAATTCTATCAATAAGTTATTATATAATATTTGATGGGATCAAAAGCATTTTATATATCATCTATCTTAATAAAAAATAGGAACTTGTAAGGAAAGAAACTTAAATTATTTGCATTGATATATTCCATTATCTCTGAAACTACTTTTATCATTCTATATGATATGTTATTAGTAATTATATAGTGCTTTTTATTTTTCATTTATAAGACTTCCATTTCATTTATATTTCTAATACTTGCATATTTATAATAAAATATTTAACTTTCCGTATTATTAGTCTCATCATTTTTTTTAAAATTTCATTAATTGTAATTAGAGAATTTATCATCTAATTCATGCAATCTTTTTACTTAAAAATGAATCTCAATGATAGTTTTTTTTAAATACAAGGTTGTCATGAAATGGCATCTTAGTTTCATAATCTTGTCATTTCCAGAACAGTTATTTTCACTTTATCCTAGAGCCATCTATTGTAATCTTGAATAATTAGAAGATACTAGATAGCAGAGTGTTATAATTTTTTTTCAGTTTGATTAGGGTTCAAAACAGAAATTAATATTCTTATGCATCTAACAACCACGTTTTATTCCTTTATATTATTCAAATTAATAATAATTTTGTAGCAATATATAATCATAAATCAGACAAAACTATCCATACAGTAGTGCCACTCAATGCAAGCCAGAGTAATCATAAGAGCAAGCATAAAAAATGGGGGTCATGTTATGTTTAGTGGTTTAATATGTAGTCATGTGTACATTGATTACTCTAGCCTATAGTAGTTCATTCATAATTGTTCTTGAAAGTTTAAGAGTAAATATATTAGAGGATGTGATGTTAATCTTGTAATTTTTAAAAAAAATCTTGTCTTTTAATTAATGGCATTTTTGTCTGACAATTTGATAGCTTCAAAGTAAGGCATAATTTATATCCATCCATCATGCTTATAAATATTAAAAAGATAAGAATGTACATGAAATGGATACTAAAAGTTTATCTTGCACTATTTCTTTAAGATCTCAAAATGACTTTTTTCAGTTAATCATAATATTTTTAATGAAGATTAAAAATATAAATGAAATAGCTACATTTTTTGATACAGTATATTGATAATACAATTTATCTGATATTATATATTATTAATAATGCTGTGCAAATGTTAGTTATAACATTTTCAATTTTTTGTTTTTGCCAGAATATACGAACAATTTTTTTTAACAGAATATATTGGCTTCAGTATATTTTGGCCCATAATAAAAATGATTTGCTGGTAAAAAAAAAGATTACTGAGCCAAATTATAGAATTAATTCTCTAAATGTTAGGTTGATCTTGATTTACAAATTCTTTTTAAAATATTATTGCATATATTGAGTGCATGAAAGCAAGATCATAATTGGTTGTCGATTTGTATGTGACTAATGTTATGACTCAGCATTTAAACTACCATTTTGGTTAAATGCATATTTTATAAGGACATGTAATATTTGCTGATAAATTATATTTTAGAAATACAGCAAACTTTTTAGTCAATGTTATTGTTGTTGTGCAAATAATTTCTCAATTGTAAATGAAATTAATAAAATATTGTGTGTTATAGAAATATAATAAAAATAAATTTTCAATGCTTTTTTTATTTTCACAATACAGCACATAGATTAATGAATGTATGTTTGAGATACATGTATTTATTGCAATTATTTTATTATGTATAAAATATAACAAAGACAAATTAGAATGTTTCTATTTTTCCCCACATTTCAGCATATATTATTATTGAGTGTATTTCTCAGATATATGTGAGATCCACTGCAATTTTTTCAACCACAATTATACAAGAGATAGCATAATTAAACAAAACTACTACGCCCCACATTTTTGGTATTGCATTTATAAGTTTTTCAAGCTGTTATTCATGTGGAAAACATAAAGCAATAATAAAGAAAAATCTGTCAGATTGTCATATTCTAGCATAATCCAAAACAAATTATTTCTAATACTATATTCTATAAATGCTTTTACTTCTTTTTCTGCATTTATTTAACAAATTAATAAATGTTTGACTAATGAAACAGAAAAGGGTTTTCATTGTTTTAAAATCTTTATCTAGCATTTTTAATACTATTGGTATCATAGTCATAGTTTATGCATATAATTTCACTCAAAAGCTAATCTTATATGCATTTGTTTATTGTTTGTAAGATTTGAATAAAACTGAATTTGTTGTTTTATTTATATTCAAATCTATGCAAAAAATGTTTTAGAGGCCATTTTTGATTCAGGGTGGGGTGCTAGTTTATTTTTGATTTAGTGAATGCTTACCTTTGACTATAGTCCATGAGTCATTTAATTTATTTTTCTGTCATCTTTCTCAGTGAATATAAGGTCTGCTTTAGAGAAATTAAATTCAAGACTGGCCCAACACAATTACTTATACAATGGGGCAAAAAGAAGCACTGAATACTCATCGATAATTTTGGAGCACGGGCTACAATCACGCCATGAATTCGATCTCTCTAAAGCAAACATTACATAAGATTGAGACAGACAACAGAAAGAGAAAGGTAAAAGAGGCATAGATTATAGACAAAGACAAGTATACATTAAATAAAGAAAAAGCTAGCACCCTTTATCCAAAAAGTAGCCCCTATAACATCTTTTACATAGATTTGAATATAAATAAAACAACAAATTCAATTTTACGCAAATCCTATAAATAATAAACAAATACATATGCGATGAGCTTTTGGAGAAATTAAGTGTAAAAAGACATGATTAAGATACTAATAATATTAAAAGCGTTAAGCTGAATAAAGATATTTAATACAACTAAAACCTTTTCTCTGTTTTTTAAATGGTTAAACATTTATTAATTTAATACTATATTCGTAGAAACTTGTATAATATATAAATTTAATAACTGAAACACACAGGCTTATTATATACCTGTGTCTATACATATAATATGTAGGGTATATGAGCACAAACTTTCACTACCACTCCCCACACTATCTCATAACACTGACACACTTGAACACATATATGTTGAAAAGATAAATAATCAACAATATTAGCATTTCATGCTAAACTAGCAATCGTCAGTTGGTCCAGATTATCATCTTCACACGTGCTCAGATATATATTAAGATAGCCAGTCCTCATACTTTAATGGACAGGCTCATACAACCTATATATTAAATATATAAATTTATAATATTAGTACATCATTCGTATAATGATTACTCAATCATATTATAAGTGGAACTACAGCAGAGATATACCATTCTATTTTACATATAAATTTATATATTGATATAGAAAATTGAGTATAACTTTCACACATTTAATAGCATTTTATGTTTATTTAAAACTATCCCTGGAATCATTATTAGCATCAATTAAATTTTTATTGATATTACTTTTCAAGATGATGTTTTTTCTTAATTCTCATTCTGCTGAAATGATTTCCATCTTTTTTTTTATCCGCACCACTTAATGACAAGTGTAGCATTTAATTCCTTTCTTTCATTTTTTTTAGTTTGAAATTAGTCAGCAAAAATTTTGTTTTTTTTTATTCACAAAATAGTCATTTATTAATGATTATAAATCACTTAAAGTTTTTGCTGATTTTATCTTTAATTGTCTACTTTATATTAGAATTAATTTTAACAAAGCCCTTCTTACTTTTTAATCATTTTTTTCTCATCATAATGATTCCAAAATGTCATTTTGACATTCTGACTTTATTCACCTTTATGGGTTGAATCTTTAAACCATCATTTTTTTTCCTTCTCTATGAGTTGCAATCACATGGTAAACCGAATTAAATTTTCTTGATGGAAGATTTTTCTTCTTTTTTTAATCTTTTGATTAAAAGAATACATATGTTGATTATTACATTTTAAAAAAAATCTTATTAATCAAATTTTTAAAAAAATATTTAATTTTTTATTTTTTAAATTAAAATTTAATTTAACTAATGGAAAATAATTGTTAATTATTTTTAAAAAAGCATTACTCTTTGTTTGGAGTATTTTTTTTAACCCATCATCCTGTAAATGATGTAGGCAATCACGTGATTTATTCGAATCAGATGACTACATCTCTAATGCAGCCATTTAATAAAAATGTAAACCCTCAATTTTATACTTCCAAAATTTTATAATTAATTTTACCTGATTTTTAAAAAGGAAAACGCAATAATTGGATAGTAAGTTTCTCAAGAAGTTATATGCCATTTCTATCATTAAAAATGACAGCTAAAATTCAATTGAGGAAATTTTAGTGCTTAAGTCTATCCCTTAACTACACTGATGAACTGTGTAATGCTAAAAGTAAAAGATTAAAGAAGAAATGAAAAGAGAAAAATTGTCAATATAAAAAAAAAATTAATTATTCCTTTTTTATAACATAATATCACAGTTTTTTTTCCTGTTCTGATATCCAAATGGCAGTTTGTTACTGTTGCTCAAAAGTTATCGTAATTTGCTAAAGCGAAGCTGTATACCACTTAAAGAATTCAAGCAGTTCCAAAGTTGAAAATTAATTTCACATATAATCATAAAAATTCTAAAGAGATGGTATAGAGAAATATTAAAAGACTAATTTGCTGAAAACAAACCTATATTTTTAAAAAGATACTAAAATATATCTTAACTAATTGTTAACTCTGCAATAAGACCTTTTTTATGTCTATATAAAATGTAAATATACTTGGATCTAAATTATATATTATTTTCATTATTATTTTAAATTAGAGGGGATTTTAATCCAGATTTTTAAGCTTTCTTCAGTCATTCACTCCATCTTATAAGACACATGACCACATATATGTTAAGATTCAAAAGCTGTTGTACTGAATACTAGTTTTCTTTGAATTATGGTACATTGTATATATATATATAATTTATAGTAATATGTATAAAAGCGTGTGTGCTGATAGAATATGAAAAGTTAAATTGTTTAGTAAAAATAAAAAAGCTCTATATTTTTTTTCCTTACTTTACTTAAGTTCAGAGTATTTTAAATCTGTCTCCACCTATAACTATAAATATTTTTTAACCCTTCAGTGATTGTGTTAAAAAACATGCGTAGAAACCACATGCCTTGAGAGATACATTTATTTACTAGGAAATGCTATAATATGAAAATAAATGAAAAAAACACTGCAAATTTTTCTTTATTATATTTATATAATAAAATGCATCATTCTTTATTATATTTTCAATTATAATCTAGAAATTATTAAATAAGAAACGTAAAAATGAAAGATCACAATAAAAAAAAATTTGCAGCAAAGTCTTCTATAGCTGAAAGATATGTTCAGTAATAGTATGTGCTAAATGGGGGGGGGGGGTTATTACATTGAAAATTATCCAAAATAAAGTACATGATTTTTTATTTATTTTCAGTTTCAATCCAAAAATTATTTTCACAACTACATTATAAAAGTAATGTTACGTTACATATGACTTACTTTTTTAATTATATACTACATTAACATTGATATTTCTCGAACGTAATTTACTAATGAATATTAAAAATCTTTACAAAACACATGTTATAACCAAACTGACAGTTCAAATTTTATGGCTTAACATTAATTGCAGCCAAATGTATAGCTAGTCATGATCTTGAACCTAGCACATGTTATAGATAAAAATATTTAAGAAAAGAGTTTGTATTTTATATCAGCCACAACTTTTGCAGAGTTGATTAATAAACTATTTGTTTGTTATTTAATATTAAGTTTAATATTTTCATTATAATTTAAATTTTTATCTCATTTCCATTGCATACTTAAACAGTTAATATTTCTGAGTATGCTTACACTATATGCTGAGAATTTGTTGAAATGGTAATGGAGAACAAATTAGAATGCTGTGATATTATCTGAAATTTTTTGCAATGGAAGTGATGCTTTAGGAATCTATTGGCTATATCTTAGCTATTAAATAATGTGACTCTTAGTTCAACCCTCATATAGATAGTTTAAATTGATTATGACCAGGAAATACAGTTCAATAATGTAATCTTTACAAAATAGAGATGTGTAGTTTTATAATCATTAATTGAGAATCTATATTCTGAATCTATATGTGATATAAAATAAATAATATTTTTTCTTACTGTTACAAAAATGATTGCATTAATATGTGGCACTTACAAGTAAAATATACATCTCCACAATCCATATATCTATGTACCTTTACACTGTTAGGCCAATATGGTGGCTTATATGCTTTTATATTATCATATTTTTTCACTTACTATATATATATATATATATATATATATTGTGCCCTTATCTATAGGTATACTATATATATATATATATATATATATATATTGTGCCCTTATCTATAGGTCATAATAAGGTAGAATGGTCAATTACTAAAAAATTTAAAATTTTAAAATACGTTTGTGTAATATATTGATAATTGTATGATCGATTAGATCTTATAGTACAATTTAAGGCTGAAAATTACCTGGTATGTAAAAGTGTAATGGATTATTTTAAAAAAAACAGTTAAATAAAGCTTAATTATATCCTTGCTTATGGTTGTAAAAGCTGGCCATATAAAATAACACAGCTATAAATAGTTAAAAATATATTAATAATTCGAGTATGATATTTTAAAACTAATAAATTAAATAAATGCTATATGTAATGTTATAATTATAATTAATATTCAAATTTAATCTAATATATTTTAAGATAAACTTTTTGATGGTGAGAATTATATTTAGTTCTACATTTTTAAATTATTTTCCAAATTTTTATAAAATATATCAGTTTTGGTAATTTAGACCGAGACGTAAATTAAAAAATCATCTGATAAAGTTAGTAATCATGTGACTGTATATTATATACCTTCACACACACGCTTGTTAGAATATAATAATAAAGTTTGTGAATTATGGAACTAAATGTAATTGCTGTCTATCGTTGAAATGAATGTTGAAATATTAAATAGTTATTTTAAATGTTTAAATGATGTAATATTTAAGTAGTGTTTAAAAGTTGAATACAGTTAAAAAAAAAAAAATTAAATATTTTATTTAAATAAAAACATGATAAATTAAATACTAATATTAAAATAGATATTAAATGTTATTTTAATAATTGTTTTAAAGTTTAAATAATTTTGATAAAACTATAATTGAGTTTAAAAATACTATTTTAAGTAATATTTTAAATCATTACGTCATAAATGTCTTATTTGAAAAATTTAGTCTGTTATAAAACTAAAAATGTGTAAATTTGTTCGCACTAAAAAAGTCATTAACCAATCAATGGAGGTATTTTAGCAGACAAAATATAAGAATTAGACGGAGCGGGAGAAAGTAATGTGTAAGTGAAGGAGGGAGTAACATATTTTTTAGCTGTATAAAATCGTAAGCTAGAAAAGTAATATAATTTTAAAATTTTGTATTTGTTTTAAAAGTTTTTTTAAATATAATATTTTGAACTGCCTTTACATGGAGGGCTAATTTTTAAAAGTTTTCTTACCAGGATATTTTATTCAAGTTTAGCCAAAACCTTACAGTAAAAATGGAAATACTACAGAAAATAGTATATAGAAGTTATGAGAAAGGAAAAATATTTGTAAAGTGCCTTGATACAGCTTTGCATATGCTCAACCAGAAACTTATAATTATAACTCAGAGGAATATAATTTGGACGCTATACGGAAAACTTAAAAGAGAAGTTATTTGCCGTCAGGAAAAATTATGACGCACAAATTTATAAGGCTACTCTGAAGTTATTTTTCTTCTCTATGAAAAAAAAATTAAGACGCGTATATCATAAAGAAAAAATATGTAAAAGTTATAACAGAGAAAGAATGTTTGTCCTTTTTAAAGGAAACATTACAAAGTATATAGTTACCAGAACTTTAAAAGAAAGGAAAAATTACTGAATAATGATATGAAAGAGCTATTGTGTTTTATGAAAAAAAAAAGAACAGAAAAAACTTTCTCTAAGAAGAATTGGAAAATATTATAAAGTGGTCATTGGAGGAATGCTTGATTTGGAAAATATAAATCTAATATACTTAATAAAATGGATCCATGGAAACAGAAAAGTTTTGTTGAATATTTAAATCAAAGTACTGAGAAGATGCATCGTAAAAGTCGCGTGGGAGAAAATATTAGCAAGAAAATATTAGAAGAGAATATGTAGACGTTTTCTTTACGGGATTAACTAATATCATAATTAATAATTGTATTAAATATTATAAAAAACCAAGGATTGTCATATATGAATATTATTAAACAGAGCAATAATTGTTTTACCTTAAAATTGAACAAGAAGTGACTGAAGAAGAAATAATAAACATTTTTTTTTAGCTTTAGTATGAACGGTTTTCAAGAAAGTTTGATAAAGAAGTACAGTAAATATAGTTTAAATGTTTTTTCTAATTTATTTAAAATATAAAATGTTATGTGAGATAAGGGAAGACATATAAACATAAATTTAGTAATATTAAAATTTAAATATAATAACTTGATAAAATTATAAAAATATTGTTTAAAAATAAAGTGTATGGATGTGAATCTTATATCTACAAGGATAAAATGGATGGTGAAGCCTACGGAACGCGATCGAGAAGATAAAGGTCGTTTTGGTAATTTTAATAGTTGTTTATAATGCATAATGTATTTTTTTTAGATCATCTATTGACCTAAGAATGAAGTGTGAAAGTTTAAATTATATGTACACACTTTATACAACAATTTTAACATATTATGAGATAGGAGTAATTCGGAATATGCATGCAATAATTTATTTAAAGTATATTAATAATATAATTTAACAGAACAATTGTGTGATTCTTTTGAACTTTCATGTAATAAAGTATTCAGATATTTAAGTAGTTTGTATGACTAAATATACGGAGGAAAGTAGTAAGCAAGCTGTCTTATAGAACAGTGGAATAGTTTTAAAATAAATGAATTTAATTATTGTTAGTAATGCAGATATGTATTTGTCGATGTACAGTATAGAAAAAAATCTTGAGAAATAAGATCGGATAGTGACTTGGAAGTACTAGTGGAGAGGAAACCAAGATGATGCTTTTTTTTTTAAGAAATAGGAAAAATAAAGGATTTGGATCATATTTAGTTTTGTGTGATTTCAGTATAGTTAACAAAGTCCTATGACTGAACACATATAGTTTGGACAGTGTTTTTGCATATCTTTAAACTTTTGATGTTAGAATAAAGCTAAAGAAATAGCTTTAGCATCGTTCCTATGATAGAGGTTGGTAGACAGGTAAAGGTCACTCCTCTATAGTGTCTTTTAATTCACTGTGCCATGATTGTCAAGGTATATGACGAGTAATATTCTAGTTGTATTTTGATCCTATGCATCTATCTTCGCTATCCTTATTTCGTGAATCTGCATTGGTCAGAAAGATATTTTCAAAGAAATAATGAATAAAATAGAACTGAAGATATGTTATCGTTTATGTAAGAATAGTTTATTTGCTGGAATGTATAGAATTGTGTAACTTTAAAATTGAAAGTCCAAAATATCATAAAGAGAGAAAGAATCATATAATACATTGTAAAATTAATTCGAAAATGAATATAAGATTTTGAAAGAGAAATCTAAACAAAGTTGTTTTTTTTTAAAGTGATAATAAAATTTGAATGTTTTAAATAGTATTAAGAAAATAAGTATTGCATATTTATTAAGAAATAGTTCAATAATATATAATAAACATATACTTGTGCATGGTATATTAATAGTTGTAATTATATCATCCGAAGTAAGGCGTGAATGAGAATATTAGGATTAATAAACATCGGATAATGAACAATAAAAACCTAATACCGAATGTAGAACAATGTTTTGACTTTGTAAGATTCCATACAACCAATATAAAACTAAAATTTGTTATTTTGTAGAAGTTTACTACGAATGTAAAATTTGTAAAAAATATAATTTTAATAATATTAGGGATGAAAAGTGTTTGTGATAATCATCTAAGAAATGCATTTTGTAATAAGCTAACCATAATAATAAATCAAGTAAAAATACTGTATTTTCTTAAGTGTTAAAAAAATAAGATTTAACTAGGAAAAGAAAAATTTGATTTCATTTTATAAACTAATAAACTAAGTTGAGATATGAGAGTAAGAGATATCCAATGTATATAGTGTAAAAATATTGTTAATTTATTTATGTTGTTAATAAACTTTGTTTTTAAAATTTATTTTAAAGTTTTTGTGTCCAAGTTGTTATTTCTCCACATGGATGCATGAAATCACGATACATTTATAATTGAAACAGACATATAAGTTTTGCACAAAGGGTAAACATAAAAGTGTTATAATAATTTTTGAGAATTTATTGGTATGTTAAAATTAAAAGATCATAATTTTATATTATTTATTGGTCATAAGTCGGTTGCCACAATATTACATCAAATTATATGCTAATGTTGCCACACCTATTCTGTTGTCAGATTATTAAAATACTACCACGTACATATTTATTTATTTCAATTTAGGAAGAAATAAGATTATATTATTATTGTTATTATTATTATTATTATTATTATTAGTTGCTGTGCAGTAGATTATGACATAAAATTCCCTTTTCATATTTTACTACGGTAATTTTAAATCAGTTAGAATACAATTTATGAACCTGAGATTTTATTTATTTTACTTCATTTTATTTAATTGAGCTAGATTCTTGTTATAAAGAAGATTAAGATATGATTATTATTTTAATCGTAGTGAATAGAGCTCAGAAAGTCGTAAGAATACTATGAGTTAGTTATTTGGTATAGTAACAAGGGGGAATAGTGTTCTTATGCCATTGAGGTAGTATCGTGTGGATAATGGCTCAATGTAGTCTATCTCGTCCCCCGTATTGTCACTCCATGTCTCATGAAAATAGTAAATATTTGTTAATTCATTTTAAAAATTGAACCGTATTTGTATTTTAAAATTAGAGCTAGTAATCATTTTAATTAATGCTGAATATTTCATTTATTTATTTGTTAACTGAGCTAGAACCCGTAATATTCGTAATAAACAGTATATTTTTGGGGGTGAGAACGCGCGGGGGGAGGTTAGATATATATATATATATATATATATATATATATAGAATATATATATATATATATAGAGAGAGAGAGAGAGAGAGAGAGAGAGAAAGTTCATCACCACTTTCAAACAATATCAATACATTACAGGATGAACATCTCCAAGTTCAATCCGTCTCCAATCTCTAGCCTCTCTTCTTCCCATCTCCATGCACTCTTCCTTTATCATTCAAACATCTGACATGTGATCACTTTCTGGGTCTTTTACAATTTTTTGAAATCCAGTTTAAGATTTCAACTTTCCATCTTTTTATATTCCTTCTAGCAATGTGTCCAGCCCAACTCTACTTCAGTCTCTTAATTCCTCAACAATGTCAGTAATGCTTCCTTGTTTTCTTATCCATGTATTAAATTTTTGATCTTTTTTTATTACTCCTAAAATTTATCTTTCCATACTTCTCTGAGTAATCTAAAGTTTCTGTATTGCTCTTCTGCTAACTGTCCAAATGTCAAATCCACAAGTAAAAATTGGTAAAATACATTAAAAACCTTTGTTTTACAACATATAAACATATTTCCTTTTAATATTAAGTTATTTCTACAAAAATCACTTCAATCAAGTTTTATCCATTATGTTTCTATCTGTAGTAATAATATGACTAAACTCATTATTAGTCTTTATTTTCATCTTTTGAAAAAATTCATTTACCTTTAGTCCTACTTTTTTATTTTCATTTGATAACCCTTATAACATTTCCTGAAGATCTGAAGCTTTATTTGCAAAATCAACTACATCATATGCAAAATCGAAATGACTTAAATAATCTCCATTTACTTTTATTTCTTTAGCTTCTCATTGCAATCCACAAAATATTACTTTCAGTACTGTTGTAAAAAGTTTTTGAGATATGGAGTCACCCTATCTCACACCCTTCTCAATGTTAACATTCTTGTTATCTTTATGTAATTTGTTGTTGAATGTTTATAATTATTCTTCAGCATATGACAATATTCTGGGTCTACATGTTGATGATCCAATGCTTTAATCACTAAAGAAATTCTTATAGAATCAAATGTTTTTTTCATAATCTAAAAATCCAAAACATTGGTCCTTTCTATAATTTTTCTCAATACTTGATATATAATCGAATGTACTAAAACCATTTTTAAATCCAGCTTATTATTTTGATTGATTGAAACTCAAAATTCTTTATAGATGTGTTGTAATTATCTTCATAAAAGTTTTGCATAAAACAGATAAAACATTGATAAGTTTGTAATGTCTAATATCTTTTTTATCACCTTTTTGAAATATTAATACTGCATTATTCCAATTATCTAGTATATCATTATCATTTAGAAATTTGGTATATAATTTTGCCCAATTTTTTTCTATTTCTTCATCTACTTCTTTTAAGATATTGATTATAATTCCATCATTACCTGGAGCTTTTTTCTTTTTCACAAATATAATTCTATGTTTCACTTCATTTAAAATTCTGGCAATTTAGAAGACATAATAATTGTAGGAAATACTTGTTCTTTATTACTATATAATTCTTGATAGAACTTTTCTAAACATTTCATGATGTCTTCTTTCTTTTTATTAATAATTCCAACTTTTTTTTTAATGCAGAAATACGTTTTCTATCAATATCAAAATATTGTTTTATAGTCTTGAGACTTTTATTTTCTTCTATAGCTTTTTTTACTAGTTCACAATTATAATTTCTTATATCATTATCAATTTTATTTTGCACCATTTTACAAAATTCGAGATATTCAATTCTTCTTAATAAATCTTTTTTTTTATATATATATTTTCATTATTCTTATTTTTTTCCCTAAATTCTCTAGTCTAAGTAAAAAAAAATATTGGTCAATTGCTGCTTTTTTCTATCAGCTATCTTTGTTGTAGTTTTTAAAAATCAGTTATTTTCTTATTGATTTCATTCAAATCTGAATCATGTTCAAAATCTATTAATATTTGATAATTTGTAAATTCTAATTTAAATTTATTAGAACGTTTTTGAAAATAATAAATATCAACTGTGAATATTGTTTTTTTTTTTAAAATATTTTTTGTCTCTCTAGTTCTGCATTAACATGTATCTTACATATCACTAATCGATAACAACTTTCTGTGTTGAATATATTAAGAACATTACAATCTTGAAATATATATTTTCTCTTAGTCAAAATATAATCCAATTCTACTATTCCTGTATTTGGATGCTTCCATGTTCATTTCTTTTTAACATTTTTTTCAAAAAAAAAAAAGAAATAATAATATAAAGGGTTTTTTCCTGCAAACTCCACTAGTCTATGTCTTCTCTCATTCCCATAAGAAAATTTACCAACAAAACTTTCATCTATCATTTGTTTACCGATTCTAGTAATTAAAATCTCCCATAACAATTTTAAAAAGTTGTTTAGTCTAATCAAAAGCCTTTTTTTTTATACATCCATATAAAAATCTTCTATTACTTTATCACTACGAGAACTTTTGGAAGCATAAACCTGAATTATCTGGATTTGGTATTTGCTATTAATTTGAATAACTAGTCTTGCTAGGATACACCATCAATCTTGACAATTTTGTTCTTTTACTTTTGATTTATAATGAATGAGACTCCACTTGTACTTCACATATTTGTGCCTTTGTAGTACAGTATATGCCCATTTATTAAATCGTAAATTAACACTGTGTATATTTGTGTTGAAGAGACTAAAAAAAAAAGAATTAATATAAGAAGTTATTTTTTAAATTAACATGTATACATGAATTTAACTACTAAAGTTTATATACTTTGTAATAAAACAATACTAAAGCTTAAAAATGTATAATTATATTTCTCCATCTTTTATCATTCTAAATGATAAAAAGTAAAACAGTCAATTAAAATTTCACTGAAGAGAAAAGGCAATTCAAACTCTTTCCAAATCGGATTAAATTAAACAGAAAAGACAATGGCATTATTCATCAGGTTTTCTTATTTCTGGTCCATGAATGTTTGAATGATTTTTAATTCTTATTTTGTCCTTTAATTAAGAACAATTAGATACCCATTTATAAAATAATACTGTCAAAAATGGAAATAATGAATTCCAATATGCTGATACTTCATATAAATTACAACAATAAAAAAAATCACATAAAACAGCTAATATATATATATATATATTATATATATATATATATATATTCTAACCTAATAAAAATATTCTCTGTAAATTATTTATTAGTTTAGTTTGCACTTAGACACTAATCATACTCTGAGCTGTATTAGGTTATTTTGTCTGCACTTGTTGACACCAATTTTTCAGGTTGTTATTAAGGCAACCAAAAAATAAAGCAACATATCCATTAATTTGCCAATATGATCTAAAATACTTTTCATATAATACAATTGTACATTCAATTCTCTTAAGCCATGCCACGATTGTAATAACAACCATAATTGATCACGTATTAATTTAAAGAATAATTATAATAATATTAATCTCAGGGTTCTTTGTTTCATGTAAGGAAATGCTCGGCAGTATTGTGTTGTCGCATATGACTGGCATTCTGGTCGGCTATAGGAAACATTTATTTTACTTAAATTCAATGTGTCTTCATCTCTCATATCAACTGCTATATTATTTAAAGAGATGATAATTCTATTCAATAATGACGTATAATTTTGAATAACACAGCCTTTTTTTTTCCAGAATCTCAGTCAGAATAATAAAAAGACAAGGGTGCTTTTTGTGTCCTTCCATCATCCATGACAACACAATAATATAACTAAGATTTATTACTTAGACAATTTAACTAAATGGGAATGGAATAATGTGCAACCAAAGTTAATGGTTTGGGAATAAATTTAGTCTTAAGTTTTCAACTCCATAAATAATTATCATTAAACTAAAATATAATGACATATTCCGATCTGCTTAAATTTATTTCTCTGGTCTATTAAGTTTTTAAGGGTTTGAAATGATTTCGGACTCAAGAAAAGGTTTTGCAAATATTGTGCAAACACTTATATTTAGCATATAAAAACAAAAAAAATGAATCTACAACAAATTTTAACAAGACTATAATTTATTATTATCACAAAAAAAAATATATGAACATTTATTCAATAATCCCATAGTAATACAAAAATATAAAATATAACTGACATTAATCTGTATACTCTTTTGGTTATGGACTAGAGGTTACTACTTCTCCTGTATGCAATCATATGGATTGATTAACTAAAAGTACATTTCATTACCAATACATTGTTTATTAAATTTTGGTAACCTTGTAGAAGCTTTTATTCAAAATTATTGACTAACTATTTTTTTTTTTTTTAAATGATTAATCCCATCATATGCAATACGCAAAATATTAAATTTATTTCTAATACATTTACTTTATTTATGGTCTTTAATGGGATAACCTATTCTAATTATAGGCCAGTTATCAGAAGTTACACTTACCATCTTACATTTAACTTAATGCTAACTTAAGTTATGATACAAATTTTATTCATACGTATAATTTTAAATATGAGTATTATTTAATTACTAACCAGAATTAAATATTGCATTTGAATATTCCTTCAGTAAATAAGCGTTTTAAATTACGCAATTTTAATTACTTTCTCCATTGATTTACTTGTCAAATACTAGCAATATTTAGCAGCACAATACAGATATTGATCTTAGTTACTAACGCACTATTTATACTAAAGTGGATCTTGAGGAACTAACACCTCCAATATAACCTTTATCTTGCCCGAACTTTCAAAATTAAGCACAATAATCAACACCTTCCATGGTGGAGCTATCTTTATTTTCACATGAGGAATATGGAATAACCACGAAGGTCTGTAAAGTAATCTACTACATTAAAATATTTTGGTGGTTTCTTGCCTCTTACTTGGGCATACAACGAACACACACCAAATACAATCCTCTCCTGGGATTTAAACGAATGAAGCATACTAAATGCTAGATAAATTCTTGATCGTCCTATCTATGAGAATCGATCACTTGGGCTATAAACATACCCGAACATTATATTTAAAATCTTCCTCTCATGGAAAACAAAGCTTTTGGGGAGATCATTTTTCATCCCACAAAATAAATACATTATAATTATTACCTATGCGAATATTAAGCATATACCAATGCTATATCTGGGCAGGATAAGTAAATACACTGATTATAATAAACTTATGTTACCGTGTATACTTTGATCAACATCTGAAATCAATGGACATCATAGAATAAAAGTATAATAATTTTAATTTTAATAAAGGAACATTCAAAAATAGTTGGTAGCATACTATCTTAAACTAAATAAAGTGGATGTGTTATTTAAGAATAATTAGGAATAAATTCCTCAATTAATACAGTATAAATTCGTTTCAAAACTTTAACAAGAAATATTTTGTTATAGCATTTTTTTTTTTTTTAGTTACTTCTGATAATTTTCAATATTTATTTTACCCCTTAAATATCTAAATATTTTTCTTTTACGTATCTAACATACAAAATTTCTACCTACAATTGTATGTAATAATTAAAACATATTTTATAGATTTTTTTCTTTCGTGTTAAATATCAACTTAACCTATAATAATTATATTAAAACATACCTTTGTCATTACAAGGCTATTAAATATCACTTGACCATACAGACTTTAACCTATGTGATATAACAAAAAAAATACATATCATTTATAACTTAGTTTTAAACAATCATTAATTAACAAGTGCATACTCTCTCATTAGAAAATGTTTTTCTGTTGAGCAATTGAAGAGCTTTATCCAGTCGTATTTCACGAAGCAAGTTTAAAAACAATAAACGCATGGTATTATTTCCTTTAAATAAAAGTTTTCTCTTATTTTGTGCGTTTAATAAATTAGGTAAAGAAAAATATAGCAGAATTGAAGATTAATTCTTACTTGAATTAAACTGCTACAATTTTGGGATCCAAAGAAAATAAAATATACATATTCTAACATAATGAACAGTTGACGATAGACGATAAACATACACAATTCTTTTCTTTTTTTTTATTATTGACGATACGTACAATTCATATTAGCTAGCTTACTTATGGACGGAAATGCGCAATTTTTCCGAGAGATTATTCTGATAATAACTGCAGCTGATTTACATGTATAGGAAGTTTTAATAAATCCAACTGATGTGTAATATAATATATCATTTATTTTTATCATTAAGTCACTAAGATATTTGGTTTTGTTCATACTTTAGGAATTATAAATTTTTTTAACGGTAACTTCTCCGTAAGAATGCCCCTATATAACTTTTCCTATATTTACTCTGAGAAAGTTTATATATTTTTTTTTAAAAAAAAAAAATATACAGGTGCATAATTTAATCTTATTTATCATTATTATTATTTCCAGACAATTCTTGGTGAATAAAACATATTTTAACGTATGTAACTACATTACTTGTAAAGGCAGACAATATTGAGAAAGAGCGCAAAAAAATGTTTCTAGTTGATTTTCCTTTGGTTTCAACATATTTCTTTCACTTATTATTTTTTTTTTTCTATACCAAGAAAATATTAACAAGTGATACAAAGTTACTAAATAATTATTTCTCATTTGGAAATCATTTATCTTCCTTAATTTAGACATAATAACACTTTTCGTGATTCCCTTAGTTAATTCTGTCATTTTTGAACTTTAGCGCGAGACAATAAATTTTTAAGTATAAAAGGTTTTTAAATAGGTAGATGGCACAGAAAATCAGGACATCTTATCAAAAAAATTTAGCCACGCATTATATTATTAAAATTTTACTTTGATTACATTTATTTCTGCAAAATAAAATGAAAAAATTGAGTTACCAAATTTCAGCACTGTTCCTTCCTTGAAAACTAAAAGCAGACTATATTTTTTTTTTTCAAAAAAAAATGATCTTGACTTTAGCGACCTCTTCCAGAAAAATAATCATTTGATTATAACATAAACAAAAGAAAGGAAAAACCTATTACAATCATATAGTTTTAGTATTATTTAAATAGATTACAAAGTGATTTGACAATAAAAAAAAATAATAAATACATTTAATTAATGATAATTATCAGTAATTTATAACTCATTTTCTACAAATGGAATTACCAGAAGTTATTGTTCTCTATGATAAGACATTCATCTCTTCTTCCCCTCTACCCATCCAAAATCAATTACTGTTTATGATATTTGTTTTTATACTATATTAATTTGCTTTAATTATTAATATCTTAATTAAATTATTCATGTTCTTTTTAAAAATGATATTGCATTACTAAATCTATTAGTTATTCACCCAAAACATGCCAAAGTGAGTGAATAGCATACTTTATTAATCAATTATTACTATTGTTATTTTATCTTTTTATTTCTTTAAAGAATAGCATTGTTTTCCTGCAGAAATAATGCCAAGTAAACCAAGTGTCAATAACACTAGGTTACAATTCTCCCACCGTTATAATAAATAAAAAATAAAATAATATATGCATTTTTTAACACTTCTTATGGTATTACTAAGTTTATATCCTACTTCTTTCTTATGTCAATAAATACAGTTTAAAGGATTTAATTTTGCTTGGGATATGGTAGTAAGCTTCGGGCATTATAGGTACCTCTTGTTCCATCAGGGGTTGAGACCAAAAAGGCATTCTCACCCACTTGTTTCACAATTTCATAGGGGCCTTCATAAAGATACATGAATTTTCTAAACATATGTTTCCGGAGATTACTCACATGGGGAGTTCTAATTAAAACAAAATCATGGACTTTAAAAGGATGTGGACTGGTTTTGGAATAACGAGTGCGTTTATCACCCATCTTTTTAAGGTTAATTCTGGCCAGTGCTTGGTCATGTTCCACATTATGCTGTTCCCCATATGTTTAAAAATAGGGCCCCGAAGTGAGGAACGTTCCTGCGAGGTCCTTTTTAATTTAATGCCCCGCTACTTTTACTACCTTTTATATTTTTCTTTGGTATTGTTGGGATACCACTAGTAGAAGGCTGATTCTCATTCAGAATTCTACTCTTAACTGTTGGCCTACTGAGGTGGCTATTCTGTCTACCATAGGGATTCGTCCTATAATATCCTTTTTCTCTAACTAACTTCCTCCTTCCCATATGTGACCTATCTGCGAAATTGATATTACTCACCATCGGATGGGTGTCTCTATTTACCCTAATTCTATTATCAATATTCCTATCGCTGGTCTCTAACGAATCTAAAATTTCTACTACCTCTTCTATGGTATGTCTGTCAGCAGCAATCAAGATCTGCTCTATATGCCTCAGCAGATTATGGCGAATTATTCGCACAATTTGTGTCTCAGATAAAGGATAAGCTGTCAAGGTTTTCAATTTGACGGCCTGACTCCTGAAAAACTGAGTATAACTACCCTTATTTACATGATATCTTTCCTGAGATATCTGATATCTCAGGTTATCTTGGCGGTCTTCCCCCCAAAAACTGGCTAACATAAGATATTTGAAGTCTCCATATGTTTCTGGTTTAATAAATAATGATTGCCACCAGTCTTTAGATGCTGCACACAAATGGTTAGCGGCAATAGCAATCTTTTCTATCTCAGATAAATGACATAAGGTGAATAACTCCTCCAGATTCTGGAGATACTCGTGTGGATTCTCCAGATATTCACCTCTAAAAATTTTATTTTTAAGAATTTTAAGGCCATGGAGCTATTACTTTCTGGCTCTAGCATGACTTTACTTCTAGCCTCATTTAATGGATCGTATATTGATTCTACTGGACTAATTACCGTATGTAACTCAGATATTACTTGGTTATTATGACCATTATTTGTTTCCTTTACTTGAGTTTCAGATAAACCTTTACTTTGAACAACTTTTTTACTTTTTGTAAAATTATCCCTATTATAGTCTATAGCTTGCATTCGACTCTCTAATTCTAACTTATAGTTCTGCCATTCACAGTCTATTCTCTTTGAACTATCTTTTAGGCCTACATTTAAGTGTTTAATCTGTTGTTCCAATTGGTTAATAGTTTCATCTTTATCTATCCCGAATTTATCTTCTAACCTTTGATAGACTTTACTCTCACACTGAGTCATTAATTCCCCTATTTCATCTTGGAGATTATTATGTAATAGCTGTGCATTACTCTTTATTATATCATTAAAATTTTCTACTCTTCCCATAACTTGACTTAGCTCACTTTCTAGATTTTGATTAATCTCACATTGGGTTAACTCTTGAGTTTCTAGTTTAGCTATTAATCTGGTAATCTGGCTCTGACATCCTTTCACTACATTGTCAGGTTCTAGAGTTATATTTTTAACTTCCTCTTTCAAATTACTAACTTCACTTCTAGCACTGTCTAATTCTCCCTTAATAGATTCAACTCTATCCTGAATTTCTCTTTGAAATACTACTGTTTCCTTTTGATAATTTCTTATTTCCTGTACTTCATTGTTTAATACAATATATTGACTTTTAAAGTCCTGCTGGATAGCCTCAATCATATTTTCTGCCCTTTCAGAATTTATTTCGATCTCTTTCCTTATTCTTATTTCCAGCTTTTCAGAGGCCAATTTTGATTCTTCTACATGATTTCTCAAATCTTCCCTTAAGTCCTTTATCTCCTGTACTTGATTGTCTAATTTAATATCTAAATTTTGTATCTGACTTTTTAATTCACTATTTGAGTTTTGGATCTGACTTTTTAATTCACTATTTGATTGTTCTAATTTACTATTTGAGTTTTGGATCTGACTTTTTAATTCACTATTTGATTGTTCTAATTTACTATTTGAGTTTTGGATCTGACTTTTTAATTCACTATTTGAGTTTTGGATCTGACATTTTAATTCACTATTTGATTGTTCTAATTTACTATTTGAGTTTTGGATCTGACTTTTTAATTCACTTTTTAATTCACTATTTGATTTTTCTAATTTTTTCAAGAATTCCTCCAATGTATTTCTCATTAATTGATCTGGCTCATTTTCATGTCTTCCCTTTATTATTGTGGCTTCTTCTGGATTATCTATATCCAAATCTTCCCCTTCCTCTTTTAATCCTACACTAAAATATGGAGTCTGCGTATCAGGGGATTGTAACTCTTGGGATCCTCCCAAATCCTCAGAAATACTATGATTATCTTTGTTTTCACTCATATTAAAATTCTAACTCTTTTAGTATTTAACAGTACTGAAATATCAGCAATGAACTATTAATAAAATTATTGATAAGAAATTATTGACAAGACATCCTGCCTCCATGCCTCTCCTACCAAAAACAATCTACACCAAAAACTATGCTCTGACATTTAATATCCCTAAAGCTACAACATTAACTACTAAATATGCTCTTTTTTTTCCCTTCATATGCTTCTTGGTCCATATAAATCTCATTAGATATTATGTAATATAGCATAAGTGCTAATCACAAGACCAGACAAACAGATCATCATAAATGATAAAATCATTACAGTGTTTTATGGAATTGCCTACAGACCACAACATCATAAACTGACAACTTAATTATTTATTTTTCAGTGGCAAAAGATTAGATCATATAATAGATATTCACATAATATCTTATGGCTAAACCAATTCATTATTGGCAAATATTTTTAATCAATAAATAACTAATCCATTCAAGTGCAAACAATATTAATATTGACTTCAAGAAAAGTTTACCAAATTCATCGTGGCCAGCTATAGCCATCGATGGCCCCTGTAGTTGGGCGGCCATTTCTAACCCAATAAAAAATATTAAGCTCTGTTTTTTTTTTCCGTAATTATTTATTAGTTTAGTTTGCACTAATTTTTCAGGTTGTTGGAAATTAAGGCAACCAAAATAAAGCAACATATCCATTATTTTGCCAATATGATCTAAAACACTTTTCATATAATACAATTGTACATTCAATTCTCTTAAGCCATGCCACGATTGTAATAACAACCATAATTGATCACATATTAATTTAAAGAATAATTATAATAATATTAATCTCAGGGTTCTTTGTTTCATGTAAGGAAATGCTCGGCGGTATTGTGTTGTCGCATATGATTGGCATTCTGGTCGGCTATAGGAAACATTTATTTTACTTAAATTCAATGTGTCTTCATCTCTCATATCAACTGCTATATTATTTAAAGAGATGATAATTCTATTCAATAATGACGTATAATTTTGAATAACACAGCCTTTTTTTTTCCAGAATCTCAGTCAGAATAATAAAAAGACAAGGGTGCTTTTTGTGTCCTTCCATCATCCATGACAACACAATAATATAACTAAGATTTATTACTTAGACAATTTAACTAAATGGGAATGGAATAATGTGCAACCAAAGTTAATGGTTTGGGAATAAATTTAGTCTTAAGTTTTCAACTCCATAAATAATTATCATTAAACTAAAATATAATGACATATTCCGATCTGCTTAAATTTATTTCTCTGGTCTATTAAGTTTTTAAGGGTTTGAAATGATTTCGGACTCAAGAAAAGGTTTTGCAAATATTGTGCAAACACTTATATTTAGCATATAAAAACAAAAAAAATGAATCTACAACAAATTTTAACAAGACTATAATTTATTATTATCACAAAAAAAAATATATGAACATTTATTCAATAATCCCATAGTAATACAAAATATAAAATATAACTGACATTAATCTGTATACTCTTTTGGTTATGGACTAGAGGTTACTACTTCTCCTGTATGCAATCATATGGATTGACTAGCTAAAAGTACATTTCATTACCAATACATTGTTTATTAAATTTTGGTAACCTTGTAGAAGCTTTTATTCAAAATTATTGACTAACTATTTTTTTTTTTTTAAATGATTAATCCCATCATATGCAATACGCAAAATATTAAATTTATTTCTAATACATTTACTTTATTTATGGTCTTTAATGGGATAACCTATTCTAATTATAGGCCAGTTATCAGAAGTTACACTTACCATCTTACATTTAACTTAATGCTAACTTAAGTTATGATACAAATTTTATTCATACGTATAATTTTAAATATGAGTATTATTTAATTACTAACCAGAATTAAATATTGCATTTGAATATTCCTTCAGTAAATAAGCGTTTTAAATTACGCAATTTTAATTACTTTCTCCATTGATTTACTTGTCAAATACTAGCAATATTTAGCAGCACAATACAGATATTGATCTTAGTTACTAACGCACTATTTATACTAAAGTGGATCTTGAGGAACTAATACCTCCAATATAACCTTTATCTTGCCCGAACTTTCAAAATTAAGCACAATAATCAACACCTTCCATGGTGGAGCTATCTTTATTTTCACATGAGGAATATGGAATAACCATGAAGGTCTGTAAAGTAATCTACTACATTAAAATATTTTGGTGGTTTCTTGCCTCTTACTTGGGCATACAACGAACACACACCAAATACAATCCTCTCCTGGGATTTAAACGAATGAAGCATACTAAATGCTAGATAAATTCTTGATCGTCCTATCTATGAGAATCGATCACTTGGGCTATAAACATACCCGAACATTATATTTAAAATCTTCCTCTCATGGAAAACAAAGCTTTTGGAGAGATCATTTTTCATCCCACAAAGTAAATACATTATAATTATTACCTATGCGAATATTAAGCATATACCAATGCTATATCTGGGCAGGATAAGTAAATACACTGATTATAATAAACTTATGTTACCGTGTATACTTTGATCAACATCTGAAATCAATGGACATCATAGAATAAAAGTATAATAATTTTAATTTTAATAAAGGAACATTCAAAAATAGTTGGTAGCATACTATCTTAAACTAAATAAAGTGGATGTGTTATTTAAGAATAATTAGGAATAAATTCCTTAATTAATACAGTATAAATTCGTTTCAAAACTTTAACAAGAAATATTTTGTTATAGCATTTTTTTTTTTTTAGTTACTTCTGATAATTTTCAATATTTATTTTACCCCTTAAATATCTAAATATTTTTCTTTTACGTATCTAACATACAAAATTTCTACCTACAATTGTATGTAATAATTAAAACATATTTTATAGATTTTTTTCTTTCGTGTTAAATATCAACTTAACCTATAATAATTATATTAAAACATACCTTTGTCATTACAAGGCTATTAAATATCACTTGACCATACAGACTTTAACCTATGTGATATAACAAAAAAATACATATCATTTATAACTTAGTTTTAAACAATCATTAATTAACAAGTGCATACTCTCTCATTAGAAAATGTTTTTCTGTTGAGCAATTGAAGAGCTTTATCCAGTCGTATTTCACGAAGCAAGTTTAAAAACAATAAACGCATGGTATTATTTCCTTTAAATAAAAGTTTTCTCTTATTTTGTGCGTTTAATAAATTAGGTAAAGAAAAATATAGCAGAATTGAAGATTAATTCTTACTTAAATTAAACTGCTACAATTTTGGGATCCAAAGAAAATAAAATATACATATTCTAACATAATGAACAGTTGACGATAGATAAACATACACAATTCTTTTTTTTTTTTTTTTATTATTGACGATACGTACAATTCATATTAGCTAGCTTACTTATGGACGGAAATGCGCAATTTTTCCGAGAGATTATTCTGATAATAACTGCAGCTGATTTACATGTATAGGAAGTTTTAATAAATCCAACTGATGTGTAATATAATATATCATTTATTTTTATCATTAAGTCACTAAGATATTTGGTTTTGTTCATACTTTAGGAATTATAAATTTTTTTTAACGGTAACTTCTCCATAAGAATGCCCCTATATAACTTTTCCTATATTTACTCTGAGAAAGTTTATATATATATATATATTTTTTAAAAAAATATACTGGTGTATAATTTAATCTTATTTATCATTATTATTATTTCCAGACAATTCTTGGTGAATAAAAACATTTTTAACATATGTTATTGCATTATTTGTAAAGGCAGACGAGATATTCAGAAAGAGCGCCAAAAAAAATGTATCTAGTTAATCTTCCTTTGCTTCTCAACATTTTTTTTCAATTATTATTATTATTTTTTTCTATACCAAGAAAATATTAACAAGTGATACAAAGTTACTAAATAATTATTTATCATTTGGAAATCATTTATCTTCCTTAATTTAGACATAATAACACTTTTCGTGATTCCCTTAGTTAGTTCTGTCATTTTTGAACTTTAGCGCGAGACGATAAAATTTTAAGTATAAAAGGTTTTTAAATAGGTAGATGGCACAGGAAATCAGGATATCTTATCAAAAAAATTTAGCCATGCATTATATTATTAAAATTTTACTTTGATTACATTTATTTCTGCAAAATAAAATGAAAAAATTGAGTTACCAAATTTCAGCACTGTTCCTTCCTTGAAAACTAAAAGCAGACTATATTTTTTTTTACAAAAAAAATGATCTTGACATTAGCGACCTCTTCCAGAAAAATAATCATTTGATTATAACATAAACAAAAGAAAGGAAAAACCTATTACAATCATATAGTTTTAGTATTATTTAAATAGATTACAAAGTGATTTGACAATAAAAAAAAATAATAAATACATTTAATTAATGATAATTATCAGTAATTTATAACTCATTTTCTACAAATGGAATTACCAGAAGTTATTGTTCTCTATGATAAGACATTCATCTCTTCTCCCCCTCTACCCATCCAAAATCAATTACTGTTTATGATATTTGTTTTTATACTATATTAATTTGCTTTAATTATTAATATCTTAATTAAATTATTCATGTTCTTTTTAAAAATGATATTGCATTACTAAATCTATTAGTTATTCACCCAAAACATGCCAAAGTGAGTGAATAGCATACTTTATTAGTCAATTATTACTATTGTTATTTTATCTTTTTATTTCTTTAAAGAATAGCATTGTTTTCCTGCAGAAATAATGCCAAGTAAACCAAGTGTCAATAACACTAGGTTACAATATATATATATATATATATATATATATATATATATATATATATATATATATATATATATATATATATATATATATTAATCATACATAAAAAACCTTTTTCAGCATATGGTTTAGTGCCCTTTTCAAATGTTAATAATCTATTATAACATTAATGTTATTACATATACAACACCATCTACTGTTACATAATTGAAGAAAAATAACTACAATAACAAAAATGAAACAGGAAAATAGAATAAGACTTTTATATAGATAGCCAAGATGACTAAAAAAAAGTCTACATAGCATTACAATATACCAAACAATTAATACATGTATTATGCAACTTTATATGTTCTGTTTTATGTATTTTCATTTATTGCCAATTGACCAGTTACTAAATAAATTTATTGTAGTTTTGTAAATATTTATATAGTTATTTAAGTTATGAAACATATTACCTTAAACATAACTTAAATAGCTGCATGAATATTTACAAAATTTTGATAAATTTAGTTAACAATTGGTCAATTGGAAATAAATGGAAAATTATGTAAGGCAATACATATAAAGTTGTATAATACAGGTATTAATTGTTTTGTATATTGTTATATAGTTAATTGTTTTTTTTTTGAATTTATATTGGATATCTATATGATAGTCTTGTTCTATTCTATTAATGTTTTATAATTGTTGTTTTACTTCTAATCTGGAGCACTGGATTGCGTTGTATATGTAATAATTCATTAACATAATAATAGATTATTAACATGAGAAAAGGACACTAAACTATGTGTCAAAAAAGGCTTTTTATTTACAATTAATATATATTTATATTAGCTGTTTTATATAACTTTTTTGTTGTTGTAAAAGATTACTGAATAGTTAAATAAGTTGTCTTTGGGCTGATTGCCTCAAAGAAAAATTCTAAGTCTGATGTTTCAGTTTTAAAAGATTTGGATTCAAATCTAGTCAGAGGGCATGGACGATGAACATTTTATAATTACATTGTGAATTTAAGTAATGCATCCTTCCTTTTCATATCATTATTTAATATCTAATTTAAGCACTAGTTTCTTAAAACCTCTTCCTTTATATATATACTATAGATATCTGTTTTTTTTACTGTAATAGAGAAAGTAGAATTTTGAAGAAAAAAAATAGCTTTAAATGTTTATGAACTAAAGTAAAAGATGAAAAAGCTTGAAAAAGATAATATGGTTTGCATGTGGCCATGTCTTTTGTCATATAATTAATAATAATGATGGTTTTTGAATCCACTTCTCAAGTGTTTCAGTTTTAAGCAATAATAAAGTGGCAAGATTTTAGAGCTAAAGATCTTTGAATCATGGCTTTTCACTATAATGTCTAGCATTTGAGTTTATAAACTGCTGATAAATAAATCAATTATTGTTTTTATTTCAGTTTCCACTTCTTTGAAATACTAACTAAAAATTTATATGAAATCTTATTGATCAAAAAAACCGACTTTCTTTATTAAAATCGTGCTAGTCTTTGATAATTGTGAAAAAGAAAATCATAAAATGTTTTCATATGTATTAGTTTATACATAGAGATGTTGCTTTTTCATTTTTGTTTTCTGTTTTGTTTTATATATATAAATATAACAGGAAATCCATATACTAAGAGAAACATATGACCTCTATACATAGAAAAACTAATTCGATGCTAACGAAAAAATAGCAACAGATAGGAGAGGTTTGAGTATTTGGGAGGATGTATGAGATTTGTTTTAAGATGACATATAAATATTATATTTATCAAATATTTCAATTGCTGATTAATATATTGTTATCTTGAATAATAACATATTTAACATCTATTTTGTGAAATATAAAACGAAAAGGTAAAGCGAGTGAGTTATGAGATAATTATGAAAGTATAAAAAATAAAAATATATCATTCATTATTTCTTTTCTGTTCAGATTTAAGCAACAATTATTATTGATCACGTTCTCCTGAAATTAATACAGAATGTTGATTTATTATTATTATTATTATTAATAAATCAACATTATTTTTTCTTATATTAATAATAAAATATTATTATTAATATAATAAAAAAATCATCCTTACACCATGTGCTCACATATATTTACTGCTAAAATCTTTTTATTTTTTTTACGAACTTCTCTCTCTTCTTTTAAAATCAATTTCCTTTTATTATTACTATTATTATTTAAAAAAAAAAAAATCAATGCACACTATTTTCTTTAATGTAATGACTGTGTTTATATTTATCGTTAGAAAAAAAATATTTACAAAAACACTTAAAAAATATAAATAATATCAGAAACTAATTTCCTACTATGCACGTGAATTCCAAACAAAAGTTAGTCAATTTTCAATAATTCAATATAGTTTAGTGGTTTATCTTTCCGATCTTTGAAGATTTGAAGATTTATATATATCGTTGACTATGTATTCTTTTATGCTATGCAGGACTCACTGAAATATGATTTCATCGGAGTAACTGAAAGCAAAAGGTCTGTCAAAAAGCGATAGTAAAAATAATATTAGAAATAAAGATGGTGATAACAAAATTAAACCGAAATAATAAAGAAGAGTAAACATATATAAATAATAATAAAATATAAATTATAAGCATTAACTCTTAATGTAAGGAATTTTAATATAAAATCCTTTGCATAGCCTCGGTGCAACCAATGATGAAATTTTAGGCTATGGAATTCTAGACCCATAAATTAACTCAACTATATCACTTTTAGAGTTCAAACTTCTTATGCTTTTTTGAGTAATAAAAACATTCGACTATTTATGTTATCTGAAATGGAAAGATTGGAAAATATAAACTTGTGTAAAAAGAGTAGAATTTGATGATTAATGTTAACAGCAATAAAATGTCAACACAAACAAAACACAAACAATAGAGCAAATAAGAAGTAAATCATCATCATCATTAAAACAATTATTGATACACTTCAGCATAAAAGACTTTTCAAAGTTTAATCCAGTTTCTTCTATTCATTCTTCTTCTTCTCATCATTCCAGCAAACTTCATTATCTCATCCAACCATCTGATATATATATATATATATATATATATAATATAAAAAAAAAAAAAAAAAAAAAAATAAATTCCCTTTTTAGCCCATAAATTGTTGTATCAATCTATCTAAAAAATTTAAATTTAAGATATATTTAGTTATATATTTTAATTTTTTTATAACAATCTTTTAAAAAGTGTAATTAAAGTAATCATGAGTATTTGATATTAAAATTTCTGATGTTTGAGAGAACTTTCAATGGGAATAATAATAGTATATTTGGAAAACTGGCCATAAACAATACTCATTAATAAATTTAATAAATAAATGTTTAAAGCTAAAAGTTTTAAAAGACAAGTTAAAATTAAATGCCTATATTTATTATTGATAAAGATTAATATTTAATAAATGAATATAAATATTTTAATTATTAGTATTACATAATAGAAGAATTAATGTTATTTTAATAATATCAATTATTATTTTAAAGTTTTATAAGATATTATTTATTTTAAAAATATTTATTTTTAAAAATGTATTTTAGTTTATTTTTAGATTATTACAAGCTCTGTAGCTCTTTTAAAAAAACAGATGTTATTTAAAATACGTACACAATCTTGAAGTTTTTTAGTAAAGTAAAGCTATTTTAAAAATTCTTTATAAAATTTATAAATATTATTTCTATCGAAATAAAAATAGAAATAATTAATGTGAATATTAAATCTATTTTAATATTCTAAAAGCATAACAATAAAAATAGATTTAGTTTGTTTATAAAAATAATTTTATAAAAGTTAAACATGAAATTAAGTAAGAAAGTATATTTTAAAAAAATGTTTAATGATTTAAATAACGATAAAGATTGATTTAAGATTTAATAATGTATAAATAATAAATATTAAATAGTATTATTTATTTTATTTGTTGTAAATATGAAATAAGCTAGCAATCAATTTTTAATCACTAATCAAGTGGGGTTTCTCTCTATAAAACCAAGGTTCAATTGTTAGGGTGATTGTGATTGTTTTAAAGTAAAGAGTGCTATTAGAAATAGCTAAGTGATTATAGACCTCTTAAAATCATTAAAATTATTAGAAAGTAGTTTTAAAAATAATTTATAAAAGTTACCGAGAATATGCAGTTTAATTTATTGTAGTTCCCTATTGATTGTTTCTTATTAATGCTCAATTTACTATCAATAATCATGAGGAATCAGTAAGGATAAAATATATTGGAATTTTATACGAAAATTTAAAACCTGATTACTAGCGAGTTATTAGATGCTTAACAGTAATATTACTTTATAAATTAAAAAAAATAATGGTATTAATTTTTTTAAAATAGAAGTTTGAAAAAATGAGAAATACTTCTTTATGAAGCAAGTATTTGTAAATTCTAAATTTAAATATATATCTTGGTAAAGATATAATATATAACAGTAAGTGTATAAATATTTGCCTTGTTAAGTCTTTATGTTTTAAAAGACTAAATTTTGACAATTTTAAAAAGGCAAATAAATTGGAGATGTAATAAGTAAAGAAATACTTATAAGTCAAATTATTTTATTATTAAAGTCTAAACGCTGGTCGTATAGAAGACTCTAAAAATAATCTTACCTAATATCTGTTACGGAATGCGCAAATTAATTACATGTGGATATCCAAGTAAAGTTAGAAAATAATTAAACAAGAACTTATAAATTATAAATTAATGCTAAAAAATAATAACTTTAAAATAATTTTCCAATAAAGAAGAGAATATGGATCCTATAAACTATTTTTTAATTATTATTTTATTTATGGTGGAACTAACTTTGACTTTTATTTTTATTTTCTTTAAAAAAAGAACGTTTTCATTTATTTCATAAAACTTTTAAAAAAACACGTGATATACCGGAAAAGGAAGTAATGTTTAGTGAAAATTTGTGCCTAGGAAAAAGAACAATGACAACTGGATGAAGCCACCATTGGATGTCATGTAATATGTCTTATTTATTAACTAACATAAATATTTCATTAATTATTGATTTATTAAAGATAGGAAAGGTACATTTACATTTTTTTTTAAAATAATAACTAAATACTAATATAACTTTTATCTAAGTTTATTTTATAATTATACAACACGTAATATTTTAAAGAATAATTGTTGAGGTGTGTGTTATTTTGTAAAACTGAATCCTGGAGGACGTACGACTTACATTGAGTATTATTTATGGTAAAATTGTAATAATAATAATAATTTGATGTATTTACTTTTTTCTTTAGCACCGGTTATATGATTATTGAATGAATGTATTATGTTTAAATAATATACCGCACAAGACTAATAATAGCTTTTATTTTAATTGTATTTTTTAAATTGATGATATAAATTTAGTACAACGTAATATGATACCCTAGAAAAATTATATGATCTTCGTGATGAATTTCAATGTTTTCTTCCAATATTAGAAATCAGATTTATTATACTAGTGTAGTTATTTATTTTTCTTTTCAGTTAGTGGAAGTATATAAAGTCTATATTTTAATTTTATTTTTATTAGATGAGTTACGTTAATTTTACATAGAAATTTATATTTTTGATTGAAGGCTTATTGTAAATAGATAATGAGGTATAGGAGAATTTGGATCTTATTATTTTTTGTTTTAAAATTGGTTGTTTTACAAATTAAATGGGTAAAATGACTTTTGTAGGTATAATTTTATAAAGGAAAGGAAAATAAGTAAGGAAAAGTAATGATTTAAAATGGAAAAGAACATAGAATTTATTTGATATAATACTTTATAAGTTGAAATTATTGAATGATTTAAATATTATTTTTAAAAGTACATATACATTAACTAATAAGACATAGATGATATTATATCGAATGAAATAAACAGTGATAGTCAATAATTGTTATTATATTGTAAAGTTATATCAGTTGATACATTAATTAATATTTGAGTCATACTGATGATAAATGTAATACAACCTTATACATTATAGTATAAATAGCAGTAGGACTTAAGTGAAATAACATTTAAATTATTAAAGTTAGTTTATTTACATACATGCTACATGAATGCTATCTTACATAAAATCTCCTTATATTGATTGATAATAAGTATTTTATATAAATTAAAGCATAAACTTAATTGATTATTAATAAAAATCTCTGAAAGTATAAATTATCTACTTATAGTATGGAAAAATAAAGTGTAAAAACTTGTATTATTATTTTCTTATTTTTTTTATTTTTTTGTTCCATTTAAAGTAAAAGGTAAATAAATATTTTTAAGTTAATGTAAATAAATTTGTTAAGTTGTTTAAAAGATGGGTTGATTATTATTTTACACCACAGCATGACAGCGAAATTTGAATAAACATATATTTGCACGATATTTTTATTTTATTATTTGGGAGAAATACTATTTTCTAATATAATTTATAGAATTGATTGACATTGACATATGAATACAATGGTCATAAAATAATTATAATGCACAATATAAAAGTATAAGATTATTTATTGCCACAGATTATTAAATTATAAGATTTTGGTTTATTTTAAAATTAAGATACTATATGGAAATGAAAGACATGCGTATGATTTATTTATTTTCTTAATGATTAAAAGTATAACCCAATAGATAAGATTAAGATATACCCTAAAGATTATTATTGTTAATGATTATTATTAGAATAAGTTAGGTGTATTTAGGTTTGATATTAATCCTTATCATTCCTACTACAGAATTATTATTACTTTAAGATAATTAGAAGAACCTGGCATTTTAATTATTTTCCTTAACAATAGATTGAGATTTATTTATCTATTATTATTAAAGATAATTCATTTATAAAAGTCATAAGAATGCTGTAGAGTTAGTAATGAGATAATGTAGAAGTAATAGTATTCTTATGCCATTGAGACAGTGTCTTGAAAAGACATTGACTCAATGTAAATCTGATTACCAATTGTAACTTCACTTCACAGTCTCATGATTTTAATTAAATACTTATTTAATTAGTACATTATATTGAACTATATTAATCTGATAAGTTATAATAGTATAAAAATATATTAAAGATAATTGTACATATTTTAGCCGAGCATAATGATTTGATTGAGCTAGTCATATTTTATCGAGAAGTGAGGGTACAATATATAAGTTTTTATAATATCTTGTGATCTACTTTAAGATTTAAATTATCTATCTACCATCATCTTTTCTAGCAACTTTTTTTAACTATATGTTTATTTCAATTCTTAATTCTTTCAATTATGTCAAAAATACTTCCTTGTTCTTTTTATTATGCACTTCATTTTTGATCCCTTCTTATTTTCTCATTCATCCCTTCAAACTTCGTTGTGTAGTTTGAAAATTTTGAAATACTCTTCTGTTATGTGTCACCAAGATTCAGATTGATATATTAATAACTGTAAAACACATCTCTTTTAAACCCATAAACAAATTTTATTTAGTATTAAATTATTTTTATCAAAAATCATTCCTCTCAAGTTTAATTATATTATTAAAATAAATACCTCTTAATTTTTAGAACTGTAAGATTAATCTATCTAACCTGGGACAACGGCTTGTAAGGCAGTTGTTGCAGACCACTCGACCACCAATGCTTGACATCTCTATCTAATATTTGTCTTTGCAAATTAAAGAATTCACAACTCTTTTTTATTGAGACTCATTACTTTAGCTTTATCACTAGCTAGTGCGTGAAGAGAATGTCTTATATATTCATTTGTTAATAAAAATAATTTTTGTAAAATTGTAATTTCTTATAATTAATTCAGACAATTTATTGTAAGTTTATGTTTTTGCAATAATGTTTGATATCTTTGTCTTTATACAGAGTTAACATTTTCAGCATCTTGTCTCCATAATGATATTTAAATCTTTAATATTTTTGCATCATCAACATTAATTTAACATTTTTTTCTTCTCAAATGATTGGGATTTAATAAATATTTTCTGCTAATTTATTTTTCTAACCACCACATATTTTCTAAAACTTTATTAAGAATAATATAAAATTACATGCCTACATTTTATTTCAAAAGAAAATAGTCAATAATTTACAATTAATTACTGATAAGTTGTCAATGTAGGTAATGTTCAATTTTATGTCCTGAGATTATGGTTGCCCTGGGTTAGGATAAATTTGAATGGTATAAATAAATGTAACATGATAACCTTTTTGGAGCTATAAATTATTTTTTTAGAAAAACAATAAATGCTTGCAATAAATCAAAACTTCCATAGCTGTTTGATTAAAACTATGGGTTACTAAAACAAAATGCATTTTTTATGTGCATGATCTAAAGCTCAAATGTGGAAAAAGTTTGGAATTTTTTCATGGATGAAAATTTCTAAACATATATAGCATTTTTTTAAATAGCCATTATACTATTGTTTGCTGAATAAATAGGCTTAGCAAAACGATAAAACCCGAATCACCATTTGGCATTTGACTAGAGTATTGTATTAACCTTTATTGTTTTCCTATAAATAAATTTAGAAAAAAAGCTTTGCCATATTGTAAACTATTTCTACTATAAAAAATACTATTATATCTCTTGGTGTGAAGATTCTTATTAGGCATTAAGACAAATTTTATAGATCTAAACCAGTATCACGTAATTGATAAAAATATGTATTTATCTCAAAATCTCTCATATATAAACCCCTAAATCATTTAAGCAAACCATTTTTAATTATTAATTTAGCTAACTTTAATAGAAAAGACATTTTACCTATATATAAAGAAGGTTCTTTTATTCACTCGTTTTTAATATATGCTTGATTTATTAGAAAACATATTTTGTTGTCTGAAAAATAAAATCTTCTAAAGATGTTTTTGAAAACTCTTCTCTTAAAACAGAAAGAGTTTCCATAATAATTTTCTAATCAGAAATTGATAAATGTAATTATTTACTTATTTTGACTTTTTTATTATTAATGATTTATTAATAAGTTTATCTTACAAGAAGTTTTTTTTATATGTGTGTGTGAAAATGATAATTAATTTTTCTTTTTTTATAATACAAAAAAAAAAATTCTATTCTTTAGCTAAACAGATATAAAATAGATCACCTTCAAGTTCGACCTTAATTTAATAAAAAAAACTCTTAAGGGAATCTTCTAATAACTATTTGAAATGCTGGGAAAATAAAAATAAAAGACAAAAAAAAAAAAAGAAAATAAACTTTTGATAAGAATTGATAAGAATCATCGTAAAAAAATATTTGAAATGTTCCTTAATGCTTTTTTTTTTTGTTTATCGTTAGTAGAAATTGATTTCTTTTTATATTTTTATGATCACATTCACCAGCATAAAAACTCAGACGGTCTATCGTGATGCGAGTGTTAGTAGAATATTACTCGGAAGTGTAAAGTTCTTCCGGCGGTTGGATTTTTATAAACTCAAGAATAATAAACCTTTCGATTATTTATTTTTAATATTCAAATGTGGTCTGTATCTACGTTTTCTTTTAAATATGGTTCTACTTTTTGATATCTATTAATATATTATTGCTCTTTGTGATTTAATTTAAGAGCAAGATTGCTAAATATATTTTTGGATCAATTCTTAGCAGAGAAATGTGAGAGACAAGTATGATTAATTGAATAAAATTATTGGATTCATTACATCATTTTATTGTTTAGACGAAAACTGTAAGATAAAATTATTTATTTATTACAATATTATAGCATTGATTCACATATTTTTATAAAATATATTCAATCGTCTCAAGAGCTAATCCAACAAAATACAACAAAAAATAATGCTGGAATACAGAAATAGGCTGTCCTGGCCATTTAGTACCATTAATGCATTGGCCAATTATAAAAACTTAATTTCTAATAATGAAAACTAAATAAAATATAGAGCATGGACTTTAAAGGATATCTCTTTGCATCAAATAGTATCATTGTAATCATCTGAATTGTCCATAATACTAAACATAAATCCCAATCTATATAACTGACCATTATGCATGAATTCAGCTCAGGGAGCAAGAGATCTATAACTGTTACTATGAACAAGGATAATATCAACATATAATAATTTATAATATTTCAAAATTATTTTAGGATTGAACGAATTGACTGGAATAACTTGATAAAATATAAATTTATTAATTAGGAACAACAATAATAATAAAATGAAATGAAGGTCTGCTAAGTATGCTATAAATACAAATTCATCATTTTGATTTTGATTCAAATAATAAAAAAAAATCTAGTACATTATAATTTATATATATCTCAACAAGTTTATATAAAACATACCTATATATAAACACTCAGAGGTGCATTATAATAATTTAAAATTAACATCTTTGAATTGTCGTAAACCAATAATAAAAATTCATTTTTTATAATATATCATAATTAATTTTAACATATATGTGTGTATGCATAAAAAATGTGTGCACACTGATATTATATCCTAGGATATTTCAATTATCAAAGTGAATAAATTTAATAAATCCATATTATTTTATTTTTACAAGATAATTAATTCAATGTTGATAATATACATCCAATTCACATGTTTGTATGTATATAAAAAATTGATAGTATGAATAAAAGTTATTAATTAGTTTTAACTCAGAATTTCACATGACCCTCAACTATCAATGCTATCTTATACTGCTGACACATTTGATCACACACACATGTCGAAAGATAAACAATCACCAATATATGTATTTCATGCTAAACTAGCACTTGGCAGTTGGTTCAGATTAGAATTTCCACACATATATGCAATAGATGCTTATCTTATATTAAGATATCCAATCTTCATACTTTAATGGACAGGCTTCAATCCAATCCACCACACAACTCTTCAGCCATCCATTTCATTGAAAATCTGATGATGGAATGCTCAAAGCCCTCATTGGTGCCAATGTTGACCATAAGTCACTCTGCATGAATTGGTGATTGTTTATCTTTTTGACATGTATATGATCAAGTGTGTCAGCAGTATGACATAGCATTGATAGTTGAGGGTTGTGTGAAAGTCTGAGTTCAAACCCCCTATATATTACATGTTGAAGTGCAAGTATGAAAAAGCCTGTACTGTAGGGAAAAATTATATATTAAAATATAATGCTGTAAGATCTGCCCATTCCTCATAAATGTATGTAAATGGATTATTTATGTATGTAAATGGATTATTTTCTGTACATGAGGGGTCAGAGTGACTTATGGTCAATATGGGTAGTATGAGAATATTGGCACAAATGAGGGCTTTGAGCATTCCATCATCAGATTTTTAATGAAATGGACAGCTGAAAACTTGTGGGGTGAAGTGAATTGAAGGCTGTACATTAAAGTATGAAGATTGGCTATCTTAATATAAGCTGAGCATTGATTGTATATATGTGTGGAGATGATAATATGGATCAACTGATGAGTGCTGGTTTAGCACAAAATACATATATTGGTGATTGTTTATATTTTTAACATGTGTGTGATCAAGTGTGTTAACAGTATGAGATAGCATTGATAGTTGAGGGTCATTTCTTTCAATACTGCTATGTATGATAAGAGGAAGTATTCACCCAAAATCAAAAACCTGTATGGGACACAAACTTGCAGGTTTGAAAATTTTCTTATACAGAAATAAAAACTTATGCAAGTATAAAGCCAATTCAAAAGCCAATTCAAAAAAATAATATAGAGGCTTATATCTATGACTTTACAAATCTGGAATATGATTGAAATATGTTAACAAAAACTATCAGCAAAACCTACAGGAGCATAAAAACATAATGATTCATTAAACCTAAACAATAAATTTCATGCATTCCTAAGATAGCATATAAACTAAGAAAGACATGCTAACACACATATCATTAGTTTTATACCTACAGCATAGCATGAGTTGTTTATAAATACAAAAGACAGAACATCACCAGAGCATGCCCCCAAGTGGTTTATAAAATTTCATGCAGAACTCTTATGCAAAGCTGCATGCTGTGGTGAATTTTAGGCAAACAGTTTGACAAGGAACAATAAGTCAAAAACAAATAATGAATATAATTCAGTTTTCCTTGAACATGAGCACACGACATGATATGCTTTTAATTCAGTGAAAATGAAAATGGTTTGTGCTGAAAGAGATGAAAAAAATAGAATGAATCATGGAAAATTAACTTAAAGAAGTATGTGTTCCATTGTGAAAAACATGGAATATTTACGTCTCATATACATAATAAAGTACACTCATTTAAAGGTGTAACTTTTTTACAGTGAAATAAGAGTGTTATGTTTCTGACAGCATTCTGCTAAAAGTGTACTAGGCACAATATAGATTTTTAAATTTAAATTATTTTACCTTTTCTTAACACTCATTTATAATGAGTTTATAATGATTAATAAAGGCAGAGTAAGAATTTTGTATTTTAAAAAGCTCACACATTAATGATTCCAGCTGACTACCTCAAATTTATTTCATCTAATTCAGAGAATTAGTCTATTTATTATGATATAAAAATTTTCAATTGTTTTTACTAATACAAATCTTGATTTTGCTTTGATTAGCATCTAGATAATTTTTAGTAGGATAAATATTGCTCTTTTCTATTTATTATATTAGCTTTCATTACTATGTTAATGTAAGTTGAATAACATAACTGTGATATATGTTTGAATTATAAGCAATTCACCATAAGGGCAGAAGAAGGATAGTATTCCTGAAATGCATGTATATTGCACTTATTTGTCAATTTTTCATGTCATATAACAGTCTATAGTAAAAATGTATAATGCATGACGATTGAAGTTATTACTCATGAACTGCATGTATACTGCATTTATTTATCATTTTTTTATATAATATGACAGCCTAAGGTAAAATGTATTATGCATGATGATTGAAGCTATTTTGCTACAATGCATACATACTAACTTATTTGTCAATATATCTATTTTTATAAAATACAATTAAAATTCATTGTAAATGGTATGTTATCCATACATATATATTACTATTATTAAAAGTAATTACGTATATTCTCTGCTTCATTATTTGAATTTGTTCTTGCTTTATATAATCCTGGACTTAATAGGTAAACAAATATGTTAGTAATTAAGACATAACATCTGTACGTAGTAGTATGAGTGTCTGATATATTTGCAACAGAAACATATTTATGTGTTTTGGCAGTAGAATTAGGATAGTCTTAGAATAACAATTTTTACTAGTTTTTTACAATTATTACAGCTTCTCTACATTATAAAATGGCAAATCTCTTCCTGACATAAATATTAGCTTTTCCTCTCCAATAACTAGTAAAAAAGAAATATGAGATTTTTCTTTTCTTTCAATATTATATAATATTGCTTTATGAGATTTAAAAACATTTTTTTTTTGATTGTGTATTATCAAGTTCTGATTTCTTGCACTATCTCTATTTTCTGTTAAGTCAAATATCACGCCGCTACCGGAATATCTTATACGGATAATAAATCATTTCTGTCTTTAATGTCATAGGTGAGACATAATGCACTTATACTCATAATATCCTCAATTAAATTAGAAATATGTCGGATTTATTTGTAATAGGATTTGAAAGAATAATACGCAGTTTTTTCTCCTTTTTTGCTTAAAATAATGTATTTTTGTGAAAATATAAATCTAACAAAATAATATATATATATATTTTATGTTTAAAATAATATATTTTTGTGATATTATAGAAAATATAAATGTAATAATAATTTCATCTTTTACTCTAAGTTTCTCTTATTTTTTAAAAATAAATTAATGATGAAATTGCTTGCCATTTTTTTTTATATATATGTGCAAATTCTTATATCGTATTTGAAGATGGCTGAAATAAATTGTGTCTAAGAAAAAAATATTGAGGGTAAATTATTTACAACTATAGGCACTATTAATTAGCAGGGTGCTTTTAATAGTTTAGTGTAACTAATGAAAATAGATTATTTTTATCTTTTTTTATATAAAGAATGATTAAAGGACTGAAAGATTTTCAATTTGTTGTGGTAACTTGATAATATAACAAAAAGTAAAATAAACGCTACTAGATGAAAGGCATTAGATCAAAATCGTTCAAATACCCTGTTCAAAAAAATCCAAAATGTTTCCCATTAATGAAAGTCATAAGAAAATTAATCTGAAAATATTTGCACAGGATAACATAGGATGATATAGTAAACATTAAAATCTAGGACGTGTTGATCAAAACAGTAGAGAGAATAAAAGAATTTGTTAATTAAATAAATAACAGACCAAACTGTTCAAGTCAGCAAATAACACATTCGCAAATTACCAGATATTTCTCTGCACCCAGTGAAAATTTATTCATTAGTTTTAATAAACAAATTGTAGTTATATTGGCATTGCACAATGTCAATATATTATGTTAGAATTATATTATTTATCATAATATTTGAAATTAGTGTTTTCAAACTAATATTAATTAGCAATATGCTTGTTTTATAATACAGATTGTGTGGTTTACTCATGTGGAATAATCAATTTAAGCCAACATGTAAATTTAGTTGTGGAAAATCACATAATATTGTGAATAGCTAGCTAATCATTGAACTATTTTTTATAATATTGATATTCTATAAATTAATTAAATTGTTTGGGCAAATCAATATGCAAATTACAAGTTAATAAAAAAAGAAATCTTACTATGTAGTGGCAGCACTTTTACATGCAAAGAAAAAGACATGAAATTTAAACTTGAAGTAGATACATTTGAAAACTTTTCAAAGTTTCAAATACTTTTTAAAAATGTGTTACTAGGTCTGCAACCTATAGTTGATCTAATTAGTTTGCCAATATTGGTTGATAAATGAGTGCAACATGAAAGTATGTTGGAAAAGATTTTGTATATGTAAAACAAAAACAAAAAAATAAAAATAAAATAAAATCTATAAAGAATTCTTATAATAGGTATTATTTGTATATATTTAGTACTTATCTATTTAACAATTGTGTAAACAAACAACTGGTATTAAATATACAGTGTTGTGAATATATTTAATTTTTTTCAAAATACTCTTCAAAGGAACATAAAATAATAATAAGTTAGAAGTTAGTTTTTTTTACAAATTACTTTAATAAGCTCGGAAAAGTTGCCTCCTTATGGAAGGGCATTGTTTTTAAAATTTATTAAAATGGTA